>JANHFP010001018.1:150047-160047 GCA_032468135.1 Calamaria suluensis | reverse complement strand
CTCCCAAATTGTCCCACAACAAAAACTTTCTGGGGTAGTTGGGTTGAGAGCAATGATGGGTTGCTACCGGTTTACCCCAGATCAGGAGAACCAGTAGCAGCAGGAGGAGGAGGTTCCGCCCACCTGCCCGGACCTCTCTGGGCATGTGTTCATGAGTGAACCAGTAGCAATGGGATTTGAAACCCTCTACTGGTTGAGAGATATGATTGGCCCAGAATCACTCAGTGAGCTTTCATGGCTGAGGATGATTGAAATCTGTACCTGGTCCCAATAATTAAACCATTAAACCATAGTGCTTTTTTTTTTAAAAAAAAAGTGTGGCCATATGATAGAGGAAGAATAATGAGCCTCTTTTCCTTTCAAAAAGATGCAGAGTGCGCTGATATCCCATTTTCTTTTTAAATACAATCCTTTGGAGGTCACCTTTTATAATATCCATCAACCTTTCTTACATTAAGATAGATGGAAAAATGTATTTGTCCTTAAGAAATACTATCTAGAGGAGAGAGAGAGGTAGCTGCTTTTGAATGACTTTTGCTAGTACAACAAAGTATTAATGAAGTGATAGATTTAAACTCATCTGGGGGGAAGTTGTTCGTTTTCACAGATTAAAAGAGGTTTGCCCGTTTATCCTTTGGAAGTTTCATTTTCTTTATAATTGTTTCTTATAAATGTTTGGCACTTTCTAAAATATTCTCTACTTCTATCTATTTTTGTTTGGTGGCACTGGTAAGACATATAAAGATTGTATCCATAGTCAATCAAGCTGTCTAAAACAATAAAATTAAATAGAAATAGGTCTTGCTTCAAGATTATATTAGATACAGTAACAAAAAATGACATGTAATGCTGGCTCCCTGCTAATGAATTAAGAGCCACGCTGCATTGCTCCTTCCTAGAGCAAATATTCTTCCCCCTTTTAGCCAAGGATAAATAGCAGTGGCATTACATTTTACATGGATTTGTATCTGACAAATGTTTTTTTTATCTTGCCTTGATGTAAAAATGTTCAAGATGACCAACAACTTACAAAAGATAAAAGCAAAAGCAAAACATATTAAAATTTAAATTAACAACCAGCTCTGAAAAAAATCTTTATGGTGGTACATGGCCAGGCAGTTCACAACCAGTAGAAAAATGACACAAAGATAATGATTTTTATCTTTAAAAGATAGTGTTCTTTTAAAGGTATTGTAGAATAAAATAGAATAAGAGTTGGAAGAGACATTGAAGGTCATCTAGTCCAACCCATTGCCCAGGCAGGAAAACCTACACCTCTTCAGACAAATGGTTAGCCAACATCTTCTTAAAAACTTCCATTGTTGGAGCATTCACAACTTCTGGAGGCAAGTTGCTCCACTGATTAATTGTTCTAACTGTCAGGAAATTTCTCCATAGTTCTAAGTTGCTTCTCTCCTCAATTAGTTTCCACCCATTGCTTCTTGTCCTGCCCTCTGGTGCTTTGGGGAATAGCTTGACTCCCTCTTTGTGGCAGCCCCTGAGATATTGGAACACTGCTATCATGTCTCCCCTAGTCATTCTTTTCATTAAACTAGACATACCCAGTTTAATTTGAGCATGAATGGGAGGCAAGCATACCTTAGCGCCAGTAACATTCCTTATCAGCTCTGCAATTGAAAAAAAGGTCTCTCATCCGATCCCATTGACAAGCATGAAAACATCAGGAAGATGTCCTAATAAACCAGATACCAATAGATATTACAGACCAGAAGTTTAATAATTATAATACCATTCAGAACTCCTCATTGAGGGAGATGTGCAGTCTAGAAACATGAAATACAAATATAAATAATATGTTATGATGATCAGATCCCAGACAATAAGGGACTTTAAGGATTAAAAAAGTTATGAGCTTACTGTATGCAGATATTCCCTGTATCTTTAAACTTGGAAACACTGTGGCACCCAACAAAGGAGTTGCAGATCTGTTCTGTATATTACAGTTAGTATTCTACCAGTGATCTAAGGTTTGGAAATGTTGGATAAATACTTTAATTGATGCTCATAATGATGGTACAGTAATAGTAAGAAGTCATAGCTCAATGGTAAATATTTCATATGTTAAGATCTTCCAGGATCACCTATCGGCATCCCAAGATAAAACAAAAAAAAGATTCTTATTTGAAACAGAGGTTTGCTGCCAGTTAATGGAGGCAACAGTGCAGTAAGTTGAATATTTGAATAACCACCCAGAATAAGCCACCCAAAGTTGCCTTATTGGTAAGATGGGAAGCCTAAATTTAATAAATGAATAAAAATGAACAAATGCTCTAACAGTCTCATACAGTAACTTGGTATCCAGATAATCACATCTAAGCCATGCTTCCTTAAAGAAACCACGCTTCACTGGGTTTACATCGCATGCTAAGACATAAATCACAAATTTACTAAACACATTGGTTGGGTTTACCCAGACACTATGCCAGAGGCAGTTAAACTATTTTGTGGTTTTGGACAATATAGGACTTGTCCAGTTAGTATAAGGCAACTATTTACTAGGGCTTTGCAGCCTACAGATTTAACTATAGAACATGCCTTCAAATGTAGACAAATACAACTATAATAACTACCGTATTTCCCCAAAAATAAGACCCTGACCTATATTTTTTTTGAATCCTGTAATAAGCGCTTGACACTATTGCCATGAACTCAAAAGCCTCATTGGGATATCAGGAGATGTCTTATTTTGGGGAAAACAGGTTATGCCCAATTCTTGAAAGCAAGTATTGTTTTGCCGGCATTCCCTGCAGCTTCAGAGATGTCAGCCATTTAAGACAGACCAGGTCAGAAAACACTTCAGCAAATGCTATCACTCTCCTTTTTTGACACAAGCTATAATAAAAGGTTCTGGAGAGCTCAACAGTATTTCCCCACCCACCCCTTTCTTCCCTTCCTCTTATACCAAAGAGTTTCTTTCTCACCCTTCTCGATTTTCCCAGGCTAATATGGTTGATGAGTATTTCTTTGAAGACCATCTCCATACATCTCTTCAAGAAGGGAGCAGTGTGATTTTGAGAAATGTCAGGGCTGCTTTAAAAAGTTTCTGACCGGTGTTACATGTGCACTCTTACCTACTTCCAAAGCAGTTTTCTGAAATCAAATGTAAAGCACTGAAGAAACCCACTGACTTTATTTCGAGATCTCATTTGCAGAGAAGTTCTAGGGCAGTGATGGCAAACCTATGGCATGCGCTGGCCAGCTGAGTTTTGGGCCTTCTCGGCACACCGGAAGTCGGGAAGCAGTCTATTTCCCACCTCTGGATGGCTTCCTGGGGGGTGGGGAAGGCCCATTTTTTGTTCTCCATTGGCTCCAGGGTTTCTCTAGGAGTCTGAGGAGGGTGAAAACAGGCTTCCCCACCCCTCAGAGGCCCCCTGGAGGCCAGAAACGGCCTGTTTTACAACTTCCAGTCCCACTGCCCCCTGCATGCATGCATGCATGCATGCATGAGCGGGACACATAGAATTATGGATGTGGGCACGCAGGTGACCTAAAATGCTGCACTCCCCCCATTTTTGGCACACGATGGCAAAAAGGTTAGCCACCACTGTTCTAGGGAATAGGCTAAATAGGGAGACAACACTACATGACCAGTAAACAGATTTATTTATTTATAGTTTTTAATCCTATCTTTATTACTTTATAAATAACTCAAGACAGCAAACATACATAATACTCCTTCCTTCTCCTGTTCTCCCCACAATGGCAACCCTGCGATATTGATGTATGAATGATATTACTTGTAATTAAACTAGTGCTGTTTTACAATGTATTCCCACCATCCCTTACCAATTTCCCTTCAGGAGGTATGCTGGTTGGGGATTCTGGGAATTGCAATCCCAGCTGATCTGGAAAGCACCAGGCTAAGTAAAGATGGTACATAATTCTATTAGAGCTATACATACACACTGCTTTCTGAATCATGCACATTCATTTAATTAAAAACAGTTAATAATAGCATAAGCTTTAAGTTCCTGGCTCAGGTTTCAACCCAGCAGCAAACCCACTAAATAGCTTTACTCTGCATCCTAAAAAGGTCATTTGAAAATTGGAAAAATGACAAGAGACTTTGGCATTCCATCAACATAAGCACCCTTATCCTGCTTGTCTCTGAATTTGAAACTGACAGATGAACAAATAAGTACATGTAATAAACCAAAACACTGGGCTACTACTACTTTTCACTTTTATTTTTAAGAGTATTTCTTGCAAATAAAGTTAATGCCTAAGAGAAATGTGTTAGTATTTAGAAAGCCAGCTTCCTATTGACTTCCGTTAATAAAAATAATTTTCCTCTCCACAAATGCTTCACAGTGAGATGGAACAGGGGCTCTAACTTATACCCAAAGAGGACCACTATCAAGACTCCAAGGGTTGCTTACAACCAAGAAAGCTAGTGTCTCATATACAGTAACCTCATTAGTTAGATTTGTGGAAAAGAAAAGTTTAGGTTTTAAAATGTTGGAACCCAACTATGAGTACCTCATTTATTAAGGGTAATAAAGCAGGGTCTCTGCAATGCCCTTTGTCTTCTTTCTCATGACTTTGAGGAAATGGGGTGGCCTGATTTCCTGAGAAGGAAGGGATGTACAGATATTCTGTGCCTGTTTGCTGGTGACTTCAAGTCATTGTTGACTCTTGGCAAAAGCACGGGTTGGTCCCTGCAGTTTTCTTGGCAACATTTTGGAAGAGATTTGCCATTGCCTTCTTCCTAGTGTTGTGTGTCTGGCCCAAGGTATCCCATCTGGCTTTGTGCTTGAGGCAGGTTTAGAACTCACAGTCTTCCAGTTTCTACCTGGCGCCTAAATCAGTGAACCAAATTGACTCTACTACAATATTTATCAAACTGCCATACCCCTTCACAGACTCAAAGAAAATTAATTATAATTGCACCCTTTAGCTCTTCTATTGCAGGTCTCATGTTAAAAGTTGGATGATTGCTTGTCTTCCCTTGTCTTTTTCAGAGGAAGACAGGAATATTGCAAGGAAGACAGTTTATGGGCCTATAGACACGGTAGTTCAGCGGGTAAGGAAGCTGAGTTTGTCGATCAGAAGATCGGCAGTTCAGCGGTTCGAATCCCTAGTGCCGTGTAATGGGGTGTGTTCCCATTACTTGTCCCAGCTTCTGCCAACCTAGCAGTTTCGAAAACATGTAAAAAATGCAAGTAGAAAAATAGGGACCACATTTGGTGGGAAAGTAACAGCGTTCTGTGCACCTTTGATGTTTAGTCATGCTGACCACATGACCATGGAGACGTCTTCGGACAGCGCTGGCTCTTCGGCTTTGAAACGTAGATGAGCACCGCCCCCTAAAGTTGGAAACGACTAGCACATATGTGCGACAGTAACAGTGTTACCCTCCCTCAAGAATAGACACCAGAGATTATCAGGATAGGCGCAATAGTGATAGGGAGGGGATATGTAGAAGCAGTGGTTCTAATCCTGATGCTATTGAAGTTACTCTGCTGAGATCAGATGGTGGAAAGCAAGGATATTGTGCTTTTCTACAGGCAGCATTTGATTCATAGTGACTTAAGACATTGAACATTGTATACACCACACCTTCTATGCTGAGGAAATACTGGAATATGGATTTTGATAGTTCCACAAGTATTGTCAAAACAAGTAATGATTTATGGCAATGAAGTTTATTGAAGCTTGGATTTTTGTGGTAAAATTCAGTAACATCTGTGAGTTCATTGTTAGTTGGTGGTCTTTGCAGCATATTAATATGTTATAAAATCCTAATTCATTCCCGAATGGCTAGTATTCAGTTCATATGTGGTAAAGTTACAGTTTTGGTTAGTCTTTCAATAATAATACAGGGAAATATTAAATGGTGATAAATATACAAAGGAGCAGTCATGAAAATAACAAGTGCATCATATAAAATAACTGTATTTGTTTATTATCTTGTATCAATAGGAAAAAAAATAATTCCAGTGATGCATTTGGGTCTTTAAATAGTTCATGTTGTGTTTTAAAATATCCACAAGATGTCAGTGCAAGCATTCATACAAAGATTGCTCTTAGATTCAACCATCTATGGCATTAGTTGGTATATTTCATCCTGTCTTTTCTCTTAATGATTATTTGAAGAAAATAGGTATCATTCCAGCTGTGACCTATTATACCTATTTTTTTCTTCTTTATTTCTATCATTGATACTACTAAGACTTTTAACTTCAGATATGTGGAGCTGGGGAATTTGCATTTTGGTTATATTTTATAAAACACAGATATATTGTTTACAAAGCTGTTTATAATTCACTTTCACATGTCCAATCTCTTTTTTATTTTGCATAAATAAAGGAGGGGCTATTTAATCTATAAAACTACTGCAGAAGGAAACTGAGGTGTTTGCTTAGCTAATCAAGGATGACACGTTTATGTAAATGAAATAATAAATAGGGCTGTGGTATTACTGCATTTTAAAACTTCCTTTTGTGTTAATCTGTATTAACATCAACAGGACAACTTCAGTTATGAAGAACAGAAAAGCTATTGTCAAGCCCCATTTGATTGGGACTTCTGATATACGGTAATTGGTTAGCTTAGGAGACAGCTATACCATGTGAACATAGCCAGCATTCTACAGAAATTCATCTACAAAAAACGAGGAGCTAGCATAACTATAAAGTTGTCTGATGGTGTAATTGCAGATATCACAATTAAATTGGAAGTATCCAAATGATTTTCTGCTGGTTTTCTATAACCCCCAAATTTATCTATGTATTTATATAAGTTGTCCATTATTGTTTTGTCCATCTTGCTAGGAGGGAGTGGGTGAACAGGGAGACAACCAAGCAAACATTTCTTTGGGTAATATAGTTGCTCATGAGAGTTAGTCTCTTAACCTTGGGCTGCTGTGGAGTAAAAAAAAATTTGGTTGGATCTATATGTTTTGCCAACTTAATATGTCATGCAAATATGTCAGGCCACTGAAGTACATATCCAACCATACATAGCCTACTATGTTATGAATACCCAACCTTTCATTTATGGTTCATTGTATCATATGAACCTTGAAAACTGGGTTGATTAAGTCATGATAAACTCTAAACCCATAGTTAACAGTGCTATATGATCACAGTGTCTACCGAAGCATCATTACCTTAAAGATGTCATTTTCTTTCCCAGAATTTTTTTATAAAAATCACTAATCTCTTTCCATTCTCCTATGTACATATTTGAATGTTATCCTAGTGATTTTCCCTTAAGAAGTATATATATATATGGATTTGAATAAGCAAATGGAAGATGCCCCATTTCATAGGTTATAAGGGAAAATATTAAAAAAGCTATTGCAGGTTCATTTTTTGGTAGAATTTAATGAAAACAGTAGGGATGAAGATCCTTTAGACATATCCCAGGAAAGTTTTGGCAGGGTAGCATTAAAGGTTTTGTTGTGATTATTAATATTCCCATACTTTTAAATAGAAAAAAAAGCAAGACAGTTACCTCCAAAATGTGCTTTAAATAATCGACAAAGATTGTATAGGTGAAAGCTATACAGTCATACTTAAAAGTTTCTAAAAGTTTCTAAAAATAAAGCTTATATTTAAGAGCAGAGAATCTACTACGCTCTCTGATCATTTGCTTTCCGGGTTGGAGGACATCATAGCTTATTGTCAATATTAGCATTTTCTAGAATTGTTGTATTTTGTGATATCAGGGCAACAATTAAATTATTTTTATCAATATTACATATGTAATATTGAGTATGTAGAAATAGGCTGTATTTCTAGGCGCTGTGTTATATACACAGTATTTTAGACTCATACAGTTATTTAGCATATAGCATACAATGTCAGAGAAATCTATACATGCTAGACAATCAAGGCAGACCTGACAGCAGTGGTGGATTGCTACCAGTTCACCTCGATCTAGGCGAACCAGTCAGCGGCAGGAGGCTCCACCCACCCACCTGGACGTCATCAAATACGATCTGCTGATGCACAGAAGTGGTGCGCGAGTGAGAGAAATGATTGCGCACATGTGAGTGAACCAGTAGCAAAGTGAATCCCATCCCTGTCTGACAGCCTGCAATGCTAATTCATTCTGCACTCATACAGTGAAGAAGCCCGGCTGGCTTTCCTTTTGGAGTGGGGCAGAGGAAAGACACTCTGTAAAATGTCTGCTTAAATCTCCCGCCGTTGCAAAATCCTGATTATTAAAGACAAGGACCCAGGGAAAGTGGAATAAAAATAGATATGTGTGTGTGTGTAAATAACAGACCGGGATAGCTTCAGACACAAACAACAACTGCTGTTATTTTAGCTGAAAGCTTCTAAGCTACACAGCATTCTTTAATAAATACTAACAATAATGAACCATAATATACAGTATTAAAGGAAGGAAGGTGAGGAATGGGGAAGGAAGGAAGAAGGATGTGATGGCCCTCCAGAGGCTATTGCACTACATTCCCACCATTATTCAGGTTAAATTGTCGTGTTGGCACTTTGCGATAAATAAGTGGGTTTGGGGTTACGGTTTGGGCACTCGGTCCCTAAAAGGTTCACCCTCCCTGTTTTATATCAAAGACTCCACAGGCTAACTTTGAATAAATAAAAGCTCCTCATGTCAATAAAACACAGCCTGTTGTTCACCACTCAACCTGCTTCAGTTTTGTTTAAATGTGGAAGTAAAGCTGCAACCAGGTTTGAGGCTGCAAAGCTGAAAAGTCCATCTGGTATCTGAATTGCATTTAAATGTTTTCAAAGTGTTGAAAATGTGATTTGGTTTGACACCTGAAATTGATTTTACTGTGAACATTTAATTCAAATGGGCCTTCAATCAAATCTCTTTTCGAATGGAATCATTTTGACACTTCACATAGCCCAACTGTGTTTGATTTATATCCTCCAATTTTGTCTTTGAAAAGTAGGTTACTGAGAGCTCGTCCTAAGATTACTAGTGAATGACATTGGAAAGTGAGTCTCCCTGTTCCTAATCTTTTGTTCTAATCAATGCCCTGGATGCCAGTTGTCTCATTAATTATGCCTTCTAAGTATAAATGTTAAGGTTATACGGGGATAATGTTTTGTATACAACACCAGAGAACTGCCGGTTACCAAGAAGGGAAGCGTGTAGTATATGCGATGTGGGAACATGATGTATCCCACCACATATTATGGCTTTGAATTGAATAGGTGATGAACAGAGGAAAGAATGAGGATAGGATCCCACCCAATGGTACTGCAGAAGAGAAATATATATGTTATTGTACATGAACCATACTCCATATTGTAAAAAGATTGGCTATTGTTGCTCTGTTAGAAATCTCTCTTAAGCAGAGTTCTCCAACATGAAATTCTGAATCTAGGCTTTATTCAGCTGTTCACAACTTAATGCACAAATCTGGGAGTTGCAGAAACTTGTCTAGTTTTATACTCTATATTTTTTCTACAACCTAAAACTATAATATCAAGTTCATATTGATATTCTAAGTGGAAATTGTATTTGAGAAGAAGTATGTTTTGATGGATAGCTTGTACCATGCATAAATCCTGTTGATTTGAGAAGCATTCAGTATCATTTAGATCAGAGGTAGGAAACGATGGCCCTTTTATGACTTGTGGACTTCAACTCCCAGAATTCCTGAGCCAACCATGTTGACTCAGGAATTCTGGGAATTGAAGTCCACAAGTCATAAAGGAGCTATCGTTCTCCACCTCTGATTTAGATAGTACTATCAGTTTTTCGGGACACATGGTGGCTCAGCATGGTAAGGCAGCTGAGTTTGTCGATCGGAAGATCAGCAGTTCAGCGGTTCGAATTCCTAGTGCCGTGTAATGGGGTGAGCTCCAGTTACTTGTCCCAGCTTCTTCCAACCAAGCAGTTTCAAAAGCACCTAAAAAATGCAGGTAGAAAAAATAGGGACCACCTTTGGTGGGAAGGTAACACCTTTGGCATTTAGTCATGCCGGCCACATGACCATGGAGACGTCTTCGGACAGCGCTGGCTCTTCGGCTTTCAAACG
>JANHFP010001018.1:134981-149947 GCA_032468135.1 Calamaria suluensis | reverse complement strand
AATTCTTAACTTTTAAAGTCCATTCTTCAACTGTTGGTATATCTTCTTTCTTCCAATATTCTGCAACCAAAAGTCTCGCTGCTGTTATTAAGTTCAACATTAGTTTCTGTACATTTTCATGGGTGCATGTTATCATATCCAACATACTGGTACTTCCCATAAAGTGTCACTTAAAAGAGAAAGAGAAAACCTGAGAGCCAGTTTGGAGAAACCAAGAGACTGAATTCTATTCCAACCTTGGATACAAAGCTAGTGGGATAACCTTGGGCCAGTCACCTTCTGACAGCCCAACCATTTCTGAAAAACCTGGGTAGCCAATGAGAATCGGTCATGGAAATAAAATAGAAATAAAAAACACATTGTGAGGGTCGAGGATTTAATATCACACATGGTTTCATGCATGTATGAGGTTTATGAGGGTGAGCTTGCAAAAATCTTACCAGTTTTGGACCACTTGAGAGATTTAACCTGTTTTTGTAATTGCCACTGTGCTATTACAAAAGGGGCATGTCTGTTTGAAAAGATTTACTGATTGATAATTTCTCTGAAAGTCAGCTTGTCTATCACTATTGGTTTCTTCCTGTATATAGTGCTAAAGGAGCTCTTTGCAAAAATTCCTTTCATGAGACTCCCATTATATCACTGGCTCTTTGGTTTTCTGTGGTGATTATTTTAGGAAATTGAAATGGAATTTTGAAGCAGTCCCCAGCAACTGTTTGAGAATGTTACAGACTATAAAGTTGCAATCAATATTGAATGATTTAGCTATCAATTTAAATTATGCAGAGCACAAATACTTGTATAATTTTCTAGGTGGATCAATTAAATAGTAATAGGTATATAAGAAAAACAGTGTACAATCAGTGTTTTCAAGAGAGAGATGGATGGATGGATGGATGGATGGATGGATGGATGGATGGATGGATGGATGGATGGATAGATAGATAGATAGATAGGAAGGAAAGGAAGGAAGGAAAGGAAGGAAGGAAGGAAGGAAGGAATCAATTTCCCAACCAGAGACTCTTTTTAGTGATAAGTAGCTTGTAAATTACTATTACAATTTTTCCATGTTTGGCCACATGAACCATACATAGTTATAATTGTCAGGATTTTTTTGATATCAGAAACCAACTGGGACAGTGGTGGAGGAAATCTAGGTAAAGTTGCTGTGATAACTGGACATCATGAAAGACTGGGGTATTGAAAAGTACTTGCATGCATCTGTGGATTGTAAATAAACTCTTTAAAAAAAAAGTCAGTCTTTCCCAGCCACATGGAATCTTTTAACTGGAAGACCAACATAACTGAAGGGCACAAAGTTGTGAAAAGCTATCAGAACAGATATGCATACATTACGGAAATCTTTGGTTTTTAGCAGGTAATTTCAATTAATTATTGCTAAACTAATTTCCTTCTTTTAGTCATATTTTTCCTGAAAAGAAAAAAGGCTTATACATATATAAACAAAGATATCTATTCTTCCACATAATAAAAAGCACCAGGTATCATCTTACTCCTCCCCCCCCCCCCAATCCAGTAGTGCTGATATCCAGAATATAGTTTGCATTTATGTCTCAGGCACTACATTTATGTTTTTCACTGTTTTTGGCTGCCTGTATTTAAGGAGAAGCTTTGTAGGTCAAACCATTCACATTAGGACCTCATTCTTTGTAGCCTAACCTCCTATTGAAGAAATGCTGAGCTTCTTGGGAGAACCCTGCTTATTGGAAAAGTCAGGGTGAAGCACATATATTACTGCTGGTTGAAGCATTCCCCTCTTCCATTTTATTAACACACACAATATGAAATAATACTTCTACAATGCAGCAAAGAATTTGTCATTCCCTTCTGAATACAATCTGAGTGTTGGAGAGCCAGCCCAATGCCCCTGGTCTTTGACACAGCACCATGCAACCACATCCATTGTGCGGAACAGCACATTATTTCCGAGATAGGGAATATCTTGACAGCACAGAATAATTAGAAGTGTCTTTATATGCAAATCAGAGGGAAGAAGCTGAACAAAGAAAACCATTCACAAAAGAGTCAAGAAAAAGGAGCGAAAAGGAAATACAAAATGGAATCGTTTAGGAAACGTGTTCATCTTCCACTGGTTTGTTAGCACTTTCTATAAAAAGAATGCAAATGGACTAATGGAAAAAAGCTACTGCAATAAAACCCAGGAGAATGCAAGTTTATATTATTATCAACTATACAGTCACAGTAGCCTTATCAATGTCTGCATGCTGCATTTGTGTTACTAAACAACTATCTTCTGGGATTTTAATGCCCATTCAAAAAAATTGATGGCTTCCTGAGATTGCTTTTTAAAATATAAAAATATTACTTTGCAGATGGTTTTAAGGGACAGGATTAATAATTACCCTAGCTAGAATAGAGCAGAATAGAACTGGAAGGGACCTTGGAGGTCTTCTAGTCCAGCTCCCTGCTCAAGCAGGAGAAGCTATACTATTTCAGATAAGTAGCTGTCTAGTCTCTTCTTAGGGAGACATGGTGGCTCAGCGTGGTAAGGCAGCTGAGTTCGTCGATTAGAAGATTGGCAGTTCAGTGGTTCAAATCCCTAGTGCCGTGTAATGGGGTGAGCTCCCATTACTTGTCCCAGTTTCTGCCAACCTAGCTGCTTCGAAAGCATGTAAACATGCAAGTAGAAAAAATAGGGACCAACTTTGGTGGGAAGGTAACAGTGTTCCATGTGCCTTTGACATTTAGTCATGCCGGCCACATGACCATGGAGACGTCTTCGGACAGCGCTGGCTCTTCGGCTTTCAAATGGAGATGAGCACCGGCCTCTAGAGTCGGAAACGACTAGCACATATGTGCGAGGGATACCTTTACCTTTATCAGTTTTTCAGGCAGTTTAGGATTCCATTAGCAAAACTGACTAAGTCCCTTTCTCCTGCCATCTAAAATGCAAAGATGGGGAAGAGAAGAAGAGACAGGGAGAGATGAGAAGGTAAGTTGCTAAATGTGGAAAATATTTTTTAAACATATTAAGACTTAGGAATAGTGAGTAAAAGTTAGCATGAGAAACGCAATGTTTTTGACTTTGGAGTTGCATTTTATGGAGCTTCTATTTTTGCCCCAGGTGCCTGACATTATTAGGTATAGAATCCCTGGCTCAACCCTGAGGTATAGATACTACATATTCACTTCTACTGGATTACTGGATATGTGTGATTAAGCAATTGTGTCCTTTCAGGCATCTGTAGTTTTAAAATGCCAAATGGATATAATAATCTGGATGTATTTATTGTGATGCTTATAATGGGGGGGATAGACATTAAAATTTATAAGGTGCTTTATTCCAGAATAAATAAGATAATGGTATATTTGAACATAGTAAAGCAGTGCTGTCGAACTCCCAGCCCATGGGCTGGATGCGTCACAGGCTGCCCATGCCCATGCACGGTTTAGCAATGGGGGAGAAAGTCCCGATACATCATGTGATGATGCCGTGACAACGTGAATTTGATGTCCCTGCAGTAGAGGAAAAGAGTGCTATGATTTATTAAGAATAGATAATAGATAAATCAGATCTGTTAATTTAAGGTGGCAAGTTGAGTGATTTAATGGAGAAGATTTCATCAATAAATATCGAAAGAGATGAAGTCTGGAGAAAGTAGTAGGAGAGGAAGACAGCTAATTAGTTTTCCTCTGGAAGCTAGTAATACATGAGGTAAAGAAAGAGGACTAAGTACAACATGAAACACGAAAATAATTACAGAATTAGACCTGTATTGTAATACAAGCTAGGAAGATAAAATACAGAGAAGGACAGTTGAAATGTAAATGAATAAGAGCAGTTAGATCGTTCACATATCAAATGGAGTCGTGAAAATGCACTTCAAGTTTGCTAGAACAGTGGAGCATTGGCTGAGAGGGGATAAAAGTAAAGAAAAAAGTCTAGGAAGAAGTCAGAAGTTAGAGGTAAATAATGGAAATAAACTTCAAGAAATATTAGATTGTAGGTCACAATACAAGCAAGATGTTGAGTGGTACAAACAGTGAGATGGGGAGGATGTATTAAAAGTGACAGTGTGATGTTCAAACAAGAAAAAAAAATCCATAATGGAAAGAGCTAAAAAGTACAGTTCTTAAAGATCAATGGAGTGACCATGACAGCAAGTGGTAGAAATGAAAAGTGGGTGCCAGTGATGGAAATGTAACTTGAAGACGAGAGGTAGCTAGATTTTTTTTCTTGAAGGTTGAAGTCACAAGGGAACAATCTGGATGTGTTATGAAAGAAAGCAAAAGCTAACAACTCAGACAATATGGAAGAAAAAGCCCAGGAGAATGACATAGCAACAAAGCGCTGCCAGGGAGAATACAAAGGCACAGAATGACTGCCAAAGATTTAAGAAGCAATCATAAGCTGAAACATACAGATGGGCTCCAATTTCCCTTCTGTTTGTCGGTTTCTGAAAAAAAATAAAACCACAAAGAGCTCTGGTAGGAGAGCAGCAGTGAGGGCAGTCTCCAAAGAGAGGGCATATTTTGGTCCCAAAAGAAATTTGTTGCAGAGTTAGCCTAACTGTTTTGTGCAAAGGCATCATGAAGCAGCTGCGGTGAATGAAAGGTGATGGATGAGTGACTGTAACAATGTTAGAGGCAATGGAACAGGCTGAGACAAGGGACTAAGAGGGTGAAATGATTAGAAATCTGAGAGAACAAGAGTGTCCTACATCAAAAGAGAGTAGGGCAGAAAGTAAATGTTTGAAAGGTGTAGGTCTGAAGTATCAGATGCCTAAATTTACACAGTCAATAATAGTGGGACTAGAGTTTTCCTAGTCCATTTATGTATTTTGAGAAGGGTGGGGGGAGACTTTCAGGCTTTTTTATGGCACCAGTGTTTCCTTTCTGAGCATGTGTCGTGCATTTTCATATAAAGGGAAAAAAACCACAGTCAACATGGCATGTGTCATTTCTAAATCAAGCCCAATAATACATATTAACATATTCACTATGAGTGCTTCCTCTCCCTGTGGAGAATTTAGCTCTAAGTTTAACACTCGCGCTTTTAGGAAGATGATTCTTTATGGTTTGAAGCTATCTCTGTAGAGCCGTTTCGTAATAATCTGCCTTGCTTGAGTCTGATCACTGCAGTTGATTCCATGCATTGATAATGAAGCCTGGATATCGTTTGTTTGTCAGTATAAATCCACTCCAAAGACCTTCTACTTTAACTGCTGTGTCTATATATTTCAGTACAAGGGAATGTGTGGAACTAAAATTGCTGCAATTTCTTTACAAATGACTCAGTATGCTTGTCCTTCCCTAAAATGCTGCCAGCGTGTAAAGGATTTTCAATGAGCAGTGCAAATAAGCCAGCAGAGGAGAAGGTTTGAAGCTGCACTGGTATAACAGTTTCCTGGCACACAGATGATCAGGGCTGGAGGTCCAGCTCTCTGTAGTATCCAACCTATCTTCTGTTGCTGGTCACAAATTGGAAGTTTTGAATTTCTAGCCTGGTTTCTTTTACAAGCTGGATATTTAGCACAACAGTACCATCATGTGGAGTGGACTTCCTAGCAGAGGTGAGCAATGCTTCTTTTTAAAAAATATAAACATTACAGAATTATACTCTTTTCAAAATGAGATGCAGCCTTATAATCCTCACATGTTTGAAAGTGGAATTTTGTTTGTCACCTATAGCAAAAGAACATCAAGGCTAAAAAAATATATGGGAAAAACAGGTTTTCTTATTTTTCTGACTAAAACTAATAATGCATTGCAAATGCAATTCTATGTAATAGGTTGTCTCCTCTGTATTGATGGTGTAGTATTTATGATGGTGTAGAATAGTCATTATGCATTGCAAATATATTAACACACTTCTATTGATACAATATGACAAGCTGATGATTAACTAATGAAGCTAATTAATCATCAGTGTGATTATATACTTGTGGTCAGGAAACAAACTGCAAAGCATAAAATCCTATTTATGAAATGCTTGACTTGAACTATAAATGGCAAATGTGCCTTTCAGCTAATAAAAGCAAAAGCAATATACTGACGTGATATGTATTTGATTTTGTCAGTATTAAAAAGATACGACCTGTCAGATATGGGACAACGTCTAGTAATTTGTTTCCAATGATAACTTGTTTCATAAGAGGCATAAAATTCCTATAACTTCTGCCTAACAACACTTTAATTAAATATGGCATTTAAATGTTTCAAATCTTTTTTTTAAATACCTGAATACATTGCTGGTAATAATCTCTGGAATTTATATTATTAGATGCTTAAATTTAAAAACAACATGTCAGAGGATTAAGTTCTGTTTATGTCTAAAAAGTTCTGCCCATTCATTTCAGTTTGTAAATTATTCACCAATTCTTGTTACTTGCTTGCTTCCTCTTTGGATATTTGTTTTAGGGATGGGTTGTAATATCCAATAGGAAAGAAAAACCATTTCTTGTTACAAAATGAATAGTAACTCTGCAGTCCTTTCATGAGAACCTAAGCCATCTCATGCCTTTTGCTGTAAATTTGTTCACAAGGCAGTTGTTTTTATAGCTTTCAACCCCAGAGTTATGGAAAAGAATGTATCTATGTTTGACAGAAGATTTGAGAATTTCTATTTACTAACAAACAGTACATGTAAAGCATGGCTAACCAGCAGAAAACTTATTTCTATTTAGCCGATCTGTCTTTGCAAGTCCCAGGGCCACTATCTTGCTAGAAGCCACTGTGTGCTTTTGAAAGCATGAAATTAGTTTCATATACTGAGCACATGGTTTCTCATTTAGCAGTTCTTTTTATGGAAATGGCCAATTTATGGTTCACTGCCAGAACTTTTGTCTTCTGTCAAAGCTGATAGCTTCTGCTAAGGTGTCCATAAGAGATACTATAAAATGAAAAGAGTTAAATGGAAAAGGGAGAAAACCCTAATTAGAACTAAGAAAGGTGTAATGGATTTGCAGATTTATTTCAGAATATTTTTAGATATGCCTTTTTTTTCTCATCAATGCCTGAATTTGACCAGTTTTTGTGAACACTAATAAAACTTGCAAGGAACTCTACTGCATGTGAGAAGTTTTTAAAATGGGCTTTTAAGCTAATGAAAAACTATTCTGTTATAATTTTCCTTATGTTCATTTTTCAAAGGAAAGATATAAAACTGTACTGCAACTCTTTTTTTATTTTGAGTTGGATCCAAAATGCAGTGGATCTAATGTATTTATAACTAAGTGTGAATTCAGTGTTTCTTTTTATCAGGCAATCATTGATAATATTGATCTAATGCTATAATTATGGCATTCTTATTGTGAGCAAGGTGCATATATTAATTTGCATAAAAATATATAAAAACAATGAATGCAAATGTCAAGCAGTAAGAACGGTATTTTTTGCTTACTAACACAACAAACTATACTACTGTGCTACTCTTAACCTTTGCGTCTTAAAGAGATTTGTTAGGTATTTGTTACCTTCAGACATGCTGGTTTTTTGGGATATCCCAAAAAACCAGCATGTCTGAAGGTAACAAATACCTAACAAATCTCTTTAAGACGCAAAGGTTAAGAGTAGCACAGTAGTATAGTTTGTTGTGTTAGTAAGCAAAAAATACCGTTCTTACTGCTTGACATTTGCATTCATTGTTTTTATATATTTTTATGCAAATTAATATATGCACCTTGCTCACAATAAGAATGCCATAATTATAGCATTAGATCAATATTATCAATGATTGCCTGATAAAAAGAAACACTGAATTCACACTTAGTTATAAATACATTAGATCCACTGCATTTTGGATCCAACTCAAAATAAAAAAAGAGTTGCAGTACAGTTTTATATCTTTCCTTTGAAAAATGAACATAAGGAAAATTATAACAGAATAGTTTTTCATTAGCTTAAAAGCCCATTTTAAAAACTTCTCACATGCAGTAGAGTTCCTTGCAAGTTTTATTAGTGTTCACAAAAACTGGTCAAATTCAGGCATTGATGAGAAAAAAAAGGCATATCTAAAAATATTCTGAAATAAATCTGCAAATCCATTACACCTTTCTTAGTTCTAATTAGGGTTTTCTCCCTTTTCCATTTAACTCTTTTCATTTTATAGTATCTCTTATGGACACCTTAGCAGAAGCTATCAGCTTTGACAGAAGACAAAAGTTCTGGCAGTGAACCATAAATTGGCCATTTCCATAAAAAGAACTGCTAAATGAGAAACCATGTGCTCAGTATATGAAACTAATTTCATGCTTTCAAAAGCACACAGTGGCTTCTAGCAAGATAGTGGCCCTGGGACTTGCAAAGACAGATCGGCTAAATAGAAATAAGTTTTCTGCTGGTTAGCCATGCTTTACATGTACTGTTTGTTAGTAAATAGAAATTCTCAAATCTTCTGTCAAACATAGATACATTCTTTTCCATAACTCTGGGGTTGAAAGCTATAAAAACAACTGCCTTGTGAACAAATTTACAGCAAAAGGCATGAGATGGCTTAGGTTCTCATGAAAGGACTGCAGAGTTACTATTCATTTTGTAACAAGAAATGGTTTTTCTTTCCTATTGGATATTACAACCCATCCCTAAAACAAATATCCAAAGAGGAAGCAAGCAAGTAACAAGAATTGGTGAATAATTTACAAACTGAAATGAATGGGCAGAACTTTTTAGACATAAACAGAACTTAATCCTCTGACATGTTGTTTTTAAATTTAAGCATCTAATAATATAAATTCCAGAGATTATTACCAGCAATGTATTCAGGTATTTAAAAAAAAGATTTGAAACATTTAAATGCCATATTTAATTAAAGTGTTGTTAGGCAGAAGTTATAGGAATTTTATGCCTCTTATGAAACAAGTTATCATTGGAAACAAATTACTAGACGTTGTCCCATATCTGACAGGTCGTATCTTTTTAATACTGACAAAATCAAATACATATCACGTCAGTATATTGCTTTTGCTTTTATTAGCTGAAAGGCACATTTGCCATTTATAGTTCAAGTCAAGCATTTCATAAATAGGATTTTATGCTTTGCAGTTTGTTTCCTGACCACAAGTATATAATCACACTGATGATTAATTAGCTTCATTAGTTAATCATCAGCTTGTCATATTGTATCAATAGAAGTGTGTTAATATATTTGCAATGCATAATGACTATTCTACACCATCATAAATACTACACCATCAATACAGAGGAGACAACCTATTACATAGAATTGCATTTGCAATGCATTATTAGTTTTAGTCAGAAAAATAAGAAAACCTGTTTTTCCCATATATTTTTTTAGCCTTGATGTTCTTTTGCTATAGGTGACAAACAAAATTCCACTTTCAAACATGTGAGGATTATAAGGCTGCATCTCATTTTGAAAAGAGTATAATTCTGTAATGTTTATATTTTTTAAAAAGAAGCATTGCTCACCTCTGCTAGGAAGTCCACTCCACATGATGGTACTGTTGTGCTAAATATCCAGCTTGTAAAAGAAACCAGGCTAGAAATTCAAAACTTCCAATTTGTGACCAGCAACAGAAGATAGGTTGGATACTACAGAGAGCTGGACCTCCAGCCCTGATCATCTGTGTGCCAGGAAACTGTTATACCAGTGCAGCTTCAAACCTTCTCCTCTGCTGGCTTATTTGCACTGCTCATTGAAAATCCTTTACACGCTGGCAGCATTTTAGGGAAGGACAAGCATACTGAGTCATTTGTAAAGAAATTGCAGCAATTTTAGTTCCACACATTCCCTTGTACTGAAATATATAGACACAGCAGTTAAAGTAGAAGGTCTTTGGAGTGGATTTATACTGACAAACAAACGATATCCAGGCTTCATTATCAATGCATGGAATCAACTGCAGTGATCAGACTCAAGCAAGGCAGATTATTACGAAACGGCTCTACAGAGATAGCTTCAAACCATAAAGAATCATCTTCCTAAAAGCGCGAGTGTTAAACTTAGAGCTAAATTCTCCACAGGGAGAGGAAGCACTCATAGTGAATATGTTAATATGTATTATTGGGCTTGATTTAGAAATGACACATGCCATGTTGACTGTGGTTTTTTTCCCTTTATATGAAAATGCACGACACATGCTCAGAAAGGAAACACTGGTGCCATAAAAAAGCCTGAAAGTCTCCCCCCACCCTTCTCAAAATACATAAATGGACTAGGAAAACTCTAGTCCCACTATTATTGACTGTGTAAATTTAGGCATCTGATACTTCAGACCTACACCTTTCAAACATTTACTTTCTGCCCTACTCTCTTTTGATGTAGGACACTCTTGTTCTCTCAGATTTCTAATCATTTCACCCTCTTAGTCCCTTGTCTCAGCCTGTTCCATTGCCTCTAACATTGTTACAGTCACTCATCCATCACCTTTCATTCACCGCAGCTGCTTCATGATGCCTTTGCACAAAACAGTTAGGCTAACTCTGCAACAAATTTCTTTTGGGACCAAAATATGCCCTCTCTTTGGAGACTGCCCTCACTGCTGCTCTCCTACCAGAGCTCTTTGTGGTTTTATTTTTTTTCAGAAACCGACAAACAGAAGGGAAATTGGAGCCCATCTGTATGTTTCAGCTTATGATTGCTTCTTAAATCTTTGGCAGTCATTCTGTGCCTTTGTATTCTCCCTGGCAGCGCTTTGTTGCTATGTCATTCTCCTGGGCTTTTTCTTCCATATTGTCTGAGTTGTTAGCTTTTGCTTTCTTTCATAACACATCCAGATTGTTCCCTTGTGACTTCAACCTTCAAGAAAAAAAATCTAGCTACCTCTCGTCTTCAAGTTACATTTCCATCACTGGCACCCACTTTTCATTTCTACCACTTGCTGTCATGGTCACTCCATTGATCTTTAAGAACTGTACTTTTTAGCTCTTTCCATTATGGATTTTTTTTTCTTGTTTGAACATCACACTGTCACTTTTAATACATCCTCCCCATCTCACTGTTTGTACCACTCAACATCTTGCTTGTATTGTGACCTACAATCTAATATTTCTTGAAGTTTATTTCCATTATTTACCTCTAACTTCTGACTTCTTCCTAGACTTTTTTCTTTACTTTTATCCCCTCTCAGCCAATGCTCCACTGTTCTAGCAAACTTGAAGTGCATTTTCACGACTCCATTTGATATGTGAACGATCTAACTGCTCTTATTCATTTACATTTCAACTGTCCTTCTCTGTATTTTATCTTCCTAGCTTGTATTACAATACAGGTCTAATTCTGTAATTATTTTCGTGTTTCATGTTGTACTTAGTCCTCTTTCTTTACCTCATGTATTACTAGCTTCCAGAGGAAAACTAATTAGCTGTCTTCCTCTCCTACTACTTTCTCCAGACTTCATCTCTTTCGATATTTATTGATGAAATCTTCTCCATTAAATCACTCAACTTGCCACCTTAAATTAACAGATCTGATTTATCTATTATCTATTCTTAATAAATCATAGCACTCTTTTCCTCTACTGCAGGGACATCAAATTCACGTTGTCACGGCATCATCACATGATGTATCGGGACTTTCTCCCCCATTGCTAAACCGTGCATGGGCATGGGCAGCCTGTGACGCATCCAGCCCATGGGCTGGGAGTTCGACAGCACTGCTTTACTATGTTCAAATATACCATTATCTTATTTATTCTGGAATAAAGCACCTTATAAATTTTAATGTCTATCCCCCCCATTATAAGCATCACAATAAATACATCCAGATTATTATATCCATTTGGCATTTTAAAACTACAGATGCCTGAAAGGACACAATTGCTTAATCACACATATCCAGTAATCCAGTAGAAGTGAATATGTAGTATCTATACCTCAGGGTTGAGCCAGGGATTCTATACCTAATAATGTCAGGCACCTGGGGCAAAAATAGAAGCTCCATAAAATGCAACTCCAAAGTCAAAAACATTGCGTTTCTCATGCTAACTTTTACTCACTATTCCTAAGTCTTAATATGTTTAAAAAATATTTTCCACATTTAGCAACTTACCTTCTCATCTCTCCCTGTCTCTTCTTCTCTTCCCCATCTTTGCATTTTAGATGGCAGGAGAAAGGGACTTAGTCAGTTTTGCTAATGGAATCCTAAACTGCCTGAAAAACTGATAAAGGTAAAGGTATCCCTCGCACATATGTGCTAGTCGTTTCCGACTCTAGAGGCCGGTGCTCATCTCCATTTGAAAGCCGAAGAGCCAGCGCTGTCCGAAGACGTCTCCATGGTCATGTGGCCGGCATGACTAAATGTCAAAGGCACATGGAACACTGTTACCTTCCCACCAAAGTTGGTCCCTATTTTTTCTACTTGCATGTTTACATGCTTTCGAAGCAGCTAGGTTGGCAGAAACTGGGACAAGTAATGGGAGCTCACCCCATTACACGGCACTAGGGATTTGAACCACTGAACTGCCAATCTTCTAATCGACGAACTCAGCTGCCTTACCACGCTGAGCCACCATGTCTCCCTAAGAAGAGACTAGACAGCTACTTATCTGAAATAGTATAGCTTCTCCTGCTTGAGCAGGGAGCTGGACTAGAAGACCTCCAAGGTCCCTTCCAGTTCTATTCTGCTCTATTCTAGCTAGGGTAATTATTAATCCTGTCCCTTAAAACCATCTGCAAAGTAATATTTTTATATTTTAAAAAGCAATCTCAGGAAGCCATCAATTTTTTTGAATGGGCATTAAAATCCCAGAAGATAGTTGTTTAGTAACACAAATGCAGCATGCAGACATTGATAAGGCTACTGTGACTGTATAGTTGATAATAATATAAACTTGCATTCTCCTGGGTTTTATTGCAGTAGCTTTTTTCCATTAGTCCATTTGCATTCTTTTTATAGAAAGTGCTAACAAACCAGTGGAAGATGAACACGTTTCCTAAACGATTCCATTTTGTATTTCCTTTTCGCTCCTTTTTCTTGACTCTTTTGTGAATGGTTTTCTTTGTTCAGCTTCTTCCCTCTGATTTGCATATAAAGACACTTCTAATTATTCTGTGCTGTCAAGATATTCCCTATCTCGGAAATAATGTGCTGTTCCGCACAATGGATGTGGTTGCATGGTGCTGTGTCAAAGACCAGGGGCATTGGGCTGGCTCTCCAACACTCAGATTGTATTCAGAAGGGAATGACAAATTCTTTGCTGCATTGTAGAAGTATTATTTCATATTGTGTGTGTTAATAAAATGGAAGAGGGGAATGCTTCAACCAGCAGTAATATATGTGCTTCACCCTGACTTTTCCAATAAGCAGGGTTCTCCCAAGAAGCTCAGCATTTCTTCAATAGGAGGTTAGGCTACAAAGAATGAGGTCCTAATGTGAATGGTTTGACCTACAAAGCTTCTCCTTAAATACAGGCAGCCAAAAACAGTGAAAAACATAAATGTAGTGCCTGAGACATAAATGCAAACTATATTCTGGATATCAGCACTACTGGATTGGGGGGGGGGGGAGGAGTAAGATGATACCTGGTGCTTTTTATTATGTGGAAGAATAGATATCTTTGTTTATATATGTATAAGCCTTTTTTCTTTTCAGGAAAAATATGACTAAAAGAAGGAAATTAGTTTAGCAATAATTAATTGAAATTACCTGCTAAAAACCAAAGATTTCCGTAATGTATGCATATCTGTTCTGATAGCTTTTCACAACTTTGTGCCCTTCAGTTATGTTGGTCTTCCAGTTAAAAGATTCCATGTGGCTGGGAAAGACTGACTTTTTTTTTAAAGAGTTTATTTACAATCCACAGATGCATGCAAGTACTTTTCAATACCCCAGTCTTTCATGATGTCCAGTTATCACAGCAACTTTACCTAGATTTCCTCCACCACTGTCCCAGTTGGTTTCTGATATCAAAAAAATCCTGACAATTATAACTATGTATGGTTCATGTGGCCAAACATGGAAAAATTGTAATAGTAATTTACAAGCTACTTATCACTAAAAAGAGTCTCTGGTTGGGAAATTGATTCCTTCCTTCCTTCCTTCCTTCCTTTCCTTCCTTCCTTTCCTTCCTATCTATCTATCTATCTATCCATCCATCCATCCATCCATCCATCCATCCATCCATCCATCCATCCATCCATCCATCTCTCTCTTGAAAACACTGATTGTACACTGTTTTTCTTATATACCTATTACTATTTAATTGATCCACCTAGAAAATTATACAAGTATTTGTGCTCTGCATAATTTAAATTGATAGCTAAATCATTCAATATTGATTGCAACTTTATAGTCTGTAACATTCTCAAACAGTTGCTGGGGACTGCTTCAAAATTCCATTTCAATTTCCTAAAATAATCACCACAGAAAACCAAAGAGCCAGTGATATAATGGGAGTCTCATGAAAGGAATTTTTGCAAAGAGCTCCTTTAGCACTATATACAGGAAGAAACCAATAGTGATAGACAAGCTGACTTTCAGAGAAATTATCAATCAGTAAATCTTTTCAAACAGACATGCCCCTTTTGTAATAGCACAGTGGCAATTACAAAAACAGGTTAAATCTCTCAAGTGGTCCAAAACTGGTAAGATTTTTGCAAGCTCACCCTCATAAACCTCATACATGCATGAAACCATGTGTGATATTAAATCCTCGACCCTCACAATGTGTTTTTTATTTCTATTTTATTTCCATGACCGATTCTCATTGGCTACCCAGGTTTTTCAGAAATGGTTGGGCTGTCAGAAGGTGACTGGCCCAAGGTTATCCCACTAGCTTTGTATCCAAGGTTGGAATAGAATTCAGTCTCTTGGTTTCTCCAAACTGGCTCTCAGGTTTTCTCTTTCTCTTTTAAGTGACACTTTATGGGAAGTACCAGTATGTTGGATATGATAACATGCACCCATGAAAATGTACAGAAACTAATGTTGAACTTAATAACAGCAGCGAGACTTTTGGTTGCAGAATATTGGAAGAAAGAAGATATACCAACAGTTGAAGAATGGACTTTAAAAGTTAAGAATT
>JANHFP010001018.1:122836-134881 GCA_032468135.1 Calamaria suluensis | reverse complement strand
AGACTTGTGGACTTCAACTCCCATAATTCTCCAACCAGCTCTTGTGAAGTCCACAAGTCTTAAAGCTGCCAAGTTTGGGAACCTCTGCTCTAGACCAAACAGCCACAGTCACCCAGGCTTGTCAAGATTGAGTTGAAGTCTCTTCCTCTCCATCCAGACCTGAAGAGCTTCACTGGTTATTGTCATGGCTATGAATCTTCCTTACACATGTAAAACATCACAGATAAAATAATCAAAAGAAGTGATGGCAAATTAGTGAAGTTTATTTCAGTGAATGTAAATTAATATTTAGTTTTGCTTAACATTTAAAGTAAACTGGAATATAATTTTAAAAAAATCACTTTAAAATTGAGAGGATGGGAAGGTACTGTATACACAAATGCAACTATAGTCATTATTTACTAGTTTGGTATTTTAATGATTAATGCTAATAGTTTAATTTCTACAGAACTTTCAGAATGTATATTGAATGATCCCTGAACTTTGTATCTGTTATAAGCTTGTTTATTTGCTTATATGCCATCAAGCCAATGTCTACTCTTACAGACACATAGATACATTTTTCTCTACTATAATTTGTCCCCAATTTCAGGTGATTTTCTTGGTAAAGAGAAGATTTACCATTGTCATTTAGTTAACTTTAGCTGCATTAAAAAGGAGATCCAGAGCTGTCCCATTAAAAGTTTTTGAAGTTTCTATGATGTTTTCCCCCTATGAATAAATTATTTGGTTGTAATAATTCACTATCATTTTGGCTTTTCACTGATTTGCTCTCAAAACAAGACAGCCACGTATATCACATTTTATTTTATACCATATACCATTAACGTTACCAAGAAGTATCATTTACATTCACTGAAATAAACTTCACTAATTTGCCATCACTTCTTTCGATTATTTTATCTTATTTTATACCATATACCATTAACGTTACCAAGAAGTATCATTCTCTTAATCATTGTATCTGAACATTCATTGCAATATATATATTTCTTCAGTCTGTGTGTAAATTTATGAAAATATAATAGTCTAATGTGAGTTGGTGGATGTATCTTGTATTTTGAAAATATCTTATAGTAATTCTCATAAAATGATTGCCATGCTTGTTATGCCCAGTCTCAAAACACTCAATTACTAGGATGTAACTGGTGAAGTGATTGTTGTACATGTATAATATGCATGCCAAAAGCAGGAGATAAGCAACAATGTTCTCTTGTTTTCCCTTATTTCTACAAGTAACTTCTGATATGGTGTGGCAGTAATTATTTCTGTTACTCTGTTGCTTGTCCTTCAGCAAACTGTTTATTTAATTATCTCACACCTCACCTGTGTTACCTAAATCTATCAAGTAAACGTATAAACTTCATTGTAGAAAACCACAGTTGCACCACACAGGTTGTTGCTCAACAAGCATTGTAGCTTTCCTAAGTGTCTCTGCCACTTCAACAGATGCCAAATCTAGCCCTGGACTTTAGCCACTCACCATCTTTCTTTCTAAAAATGCTTCCAGGAATTAAATTATATCCTTTTTTTAATAGTAGTGCTTTTCTGTAAAGCATACTAACTTCGCATTTATTCCTGTTTATTAAATTTTAAGTAAAAACATATTTTAAGAAATCCTGAGGATCAGAAACTCTGGTGCCAAGGCAGATGTCACCAATCACATTGGTGCCCTTAGGCATTCTGTTGGACAGAACCTGGGTTTACTGTAGATTTCCAATGTAGGTTACTATTTTGCTTTCACTGCCTTTAGTTAGAGAAATTATAATGTTTTAACTTCAACTATCACAGTGGGAATTGGCAACCTAATTTGGCTTGAAAGCTAAGTTGATTTCAGGCAAATGCATCAGAAGCTATAGCAAAAATTGAGGAAGGACAAAATATGGACATTTACCCTGGTCAGACCAGTTTCTCTAGATTAGTCATGAAGTTTCTCATGAATGCATGCATACATTTCATTCGTACATGCATATACACAGATTTATAGAAATATCTAGCTGCAATTATTAGGCTTTAAAATACATTACCCTTGAACCAGTAGCTTCTATTCTGAATCCTGCCAGAAGTTGTAATGGATTTTATGGGAGAGAATTGCAGTATTTGGGAGAGATTAAATATGAAGGAAAACCCAACAAAGTAGATGAGAAACTCACAGGATTTAACAGCGAATGTTATAGGATTATATGTTGAGAAGTCTTTCTGCTCACAAGTCTGTTGTCTAAAATGTGAATGAGCTGTTTTATTTTGTTTTATGTCCACCCATTATCCATGAGATTTGGGAGACTAACAATCAGCTAAAAACATCAGCAATATTAACAAAACAGCAATTAACATCATATTAAAGGCAGCTTATATATCCATAAATCCATAAAAACTATGATATAATAGTGATAGCACTCAGACTTATATACTGCTTCACGGTGCTTTACAGTCCTCTCTAAGCAGTTTACAGAATCAGCAAATTTCCCCCAACAATCTGGGTCATTATTTTACCCACCTCGGAAGGATGGAAGGCTGAGTCAACCTTGAGCCTGTGAGACTCATATTGCTGAGTGTTGGCAGTCAGCAGAAGCAGCCAATGTTTTGGCCTTTTTGCAATTAAGAATCTTAGGTCAGAAATAATTTCTGATCTTGAGGATGGTCCCTGCATGTGGGCAGCCCTTATACTGATTCACCTTTTTTAATTTTAATAATAGTGAACACATTTCAGTTACATCAGGGTTATAGAATACTAACTTCATACATGCCAATAAGATATTGGAAAAACCGTATGAGTCCATCTCATGTATATAGCATGTCACAAGCAAATGTTACTGTTCATATTTCTAGTGGAAGTAGCTCAATCTCAATATTTTATGGAGAAACAGTATAGCCTATACAGCCAATGTTTTATGACAATCTGTGACCCAATTGATCATTGTTTCAGAGATATTTCTTTACTACCACTCATGACCCAGTCCAGTCCCACTCGGTCCCACTCAGTCCATGACCCTTGTGCACCTCCTCACATCTGAAGGATCCCAACCTCCACTGCACCCTCACAAATCTCTCCCATTGCCAAACTTCTCAGGCACCCTCACCAACCTGCACCCTCATATACTCTCCTTCACCTGTTATGTGCCTCTTACACACCTCTACATACCCTCCTCCCCCTTGCTCCATCTCTCTCACACACACCTTGCTTTGTCCCTCACCCAGCAGCCGCCATTTACCTGTCTACTGGCCTTGGACTTGCAACTTACTGCCAGCTTCCTAACACTTGTGGAAAATTGGGAGGGAGCATTGGAAATGATGATCATGGCACTGCAGCAGTACAACAGTATTGATTGGTTCATAATTTTCCAAAATTTCAATCCCACAGAAGTCATCGCTCCTGGATTTTGGATACATTCACTGAGTTAGCCTGTTGGTTCAAAAATGGTTGTCTACGATACACAGTTTTCCCCAGTTGATTATGAACAGACAAGGGGCTTTTAGTAGTATACAGATTTATTGTATTTCATATTTTATTTATTTGCTCAGAATTTGTGAACAGATAGTCAGATTTCAATTTTGTGATTGAGGCATCATCCTCAAAACTGCAGTCCTATAAATATTTACTGCAAAGTAAATCTCAGGATAGAGATCACTCCCAAATAACTGTGCGCAGGACTACAGCTTAAGTGAAAATATTGTAGTCACCTCTCATTAAAACAGGTTTTCATCATTCCCTCTGAGAGCATAATAAATTTCTTTACCAAATGATATATATATACAGAAACACTTCTAAGACACTATAAACTGATTGAAGGTCAGCACCCCTGTAAAAATCATTGACTTGCCTGAAGTCAACGTTATAGATTTCAACTGCAGTTAATCTAATAGCACAAGAATAGATCAAGTTTTTTTTCACACTTGTTCATTGGCTAATGATTCAGTCTGATGCACTTTATTTTTGTATATGTCTTCTCTAGCGGAGAAATATCTTTGCATACAAAAAAACCCCACTCTAGTACTGGGGTGTCAAACTCACGTCATCATGGTGTCGTCATGTGATATATTGGGACTTTTTCCCCCTTTGCTAAACCAGGAGTGGGTGTGGCCAGTGTGTGACACATGCAGCCCACGGGCTGGAAGTTTGACAGCCCTGCTCTAGTATCTTTAAACTCTGAAAAAGTGTAAGAATAATATCACATCTATGATGTCCTACTGCAGTTCCATATTCAGAAGAAATTAATAGCAACAGTGAATACTGTTTTATGAAACTTAGCAGTCCAGGTCATTGTGATGAAAAGGAAGACATTCAGAATTTCTTGGGGCTCTATATTGTATGACCTAGTATTAAACAGAATTATGTAGCACTGCCATAATTACTATCTCTGCTACTAGTGAGATTAGCTGCACTTCTGAAGCTGGATCAGATTCTACTTTTTTAGCTTTCTTTCCAAGGGATCAGTTTTTCCCTTATTCTTACTGTAAATGTTTTTGTTTGGTTGATACACATTTGCACAAGAACATAGAGAGGCTTATGGGATGTGTATAAAGATGACCTGTTATTCCTATCTCTCAAGATAGTGTCAATGTTTTTTGAGTAGCATACCTGCACAAAGGAAAGTCAAGTGGCTTAGGTAAATGCATCATATATATTTTTTCCAGCTGTATTCCTGTAATAGTTGGAAGCTGTTTGTTCTCTCCACACTGCCTATCCTAACAACCCACCCAAGAATTTGGACCGTCTTAAACCTTTATCATATGCTCATAAAATGGAATAGTCATTATGCTATGACCATTATTTATGTCTGACATCCAAAAGCATTGACAAATATAGTATAACAAAGTTTGCCAATACAAGTTACATAGCCTAATTTATATTTATGATTGATTAACATGTCAGAAAATGAGAAATCTTAATTTTTGAAATTATGGATCAGCTTTTCTACTACTGTCATTTCCTACCCAGAAAATCCAAATATACACACATATTTACATAAGATTAAGAACAATCTGTGATCATCTAGGTGTCCCATCCATACACCTAGCGTAATAGACCGTCCACCAGTGTAGTCCACAAGGTAGCACAAAAATGGATTGGCAGAATTTGCTTGGTCCTAAAAGATTATTACTATTCTGCCTTGGTAATGAGACAGTGAGTTCAGAGGTGAGCTCCTGCCCGTTCGGGCAAATTGATAGTTAAAATTCTGTGCAGTTCAACGAACTGGCAAATCCCACCATTGGCTGGCTCCACCCGCCCGCCCGCCCCCCTCAGGTCTTAGCCTATTTTCCAGGCCATTTTTTGGGCAAAAACGGCCTGAAAATAAGCCAAAAAATGGGTGCGGCCAGCCTGTGGTGGGATTAGCTCCAACCAGCTGAATCCTACCTCTGTCTGAGGCGAGAGGCTGGAAGGTGGGGCTGAGTGTGATGAGTGACATCATCCACCCAGTCATATGACCAACCAGCCAAATCTAACCAGACAGAGAACCGGCCAAATTACTCAAGTCCCACCACTGGTGCAATCCTGAAAATGTATAAAGAATAGCAAGTTGTAGATTTCCAGCTAGAAGGAAAAATATCCCTCAGTCCTTCTTTGTAATTTGAATTGGGGCTGGAGGCAGAGGTGAATTTAGACTGGATGTCTGACATCATCTGTCAGAACCTGGAAAAGATGGTAAGCAGTCTCAGGTGCTTATTCACCTTTTTCTCATATTCATTTTCCATACTTCCTCTAGCTTTTTTCCCATACGTTTCTTGATCTTTTGCAATCTTAACATCTTTCTGTCACCTGTTCCATCACCCTTATTGGCTCTATCACCTTCACCTGGTTCATCACCAACTTACTAGTTGCTCCATAACCCTCTCGATTTCCATTACTATTCTTTTTTTTCCCATTTACATATTACTACCAAAATGCAAACTGTATATACCAAGGCCTGTTTTAGGAGAAGATGGGAAAACCCCTTTAATATTGAACCAGATAAGGACAAAAGTATAGTCTCAGGCAAAGGCGAGGGCTAGGCTATGAGGACTTAAATAATAGTAAGGCTTCTTCAGTATGCAATTAAAATTGTGTGTGGATGACCCCTCAGAGGCTCCACCCAATATTAGCCACACAGGTAATTCTCAGTTAACAGCATATTCCTGCAGTCACATGAATGCCATTTAAATGCTTTGCAACCTGCATGCATATTTGACCATTGCAGGATTCCCACAGTCATGTGATAATCATTTGCAAGGACACAGTTGACTTTCATCAATGGAGAAGTGGCAATAAATTGCAAATCATGATCATGTAAAATCTCACATAACAACCATGGGTGATTTGCTTAATGACCATAGCAGAACTGTTGTAAGTCCAGTACAGTCACATCATGTTTTGCTTAACAACCACATCACTTAACCAGAGTTGTCAGTTCCAGTTGTGATAGTTAAGTGAGGCTATCTGTAGTGAGGAATAATGCTAGTTGTAATTTAAGAACAACTGAAAGTGTGCAGATTCCCTTCCTCTGAATTAAGCAATAGAAAGTTAAACTAGAAAATTAAAATACCTTTTCTTTGGATTCACCTGTTTAAAGCTACTTTGCAAATGCAAGTACATAGAACTATTTGCTATCATTTATTAAACTGCTTTAGCTGATCTTTTATTTAGCATTTGTTTTCATGAAATATATCTTTTTCTGTCTGTTTTGGATTCATCTAAATTAATCCAAATTTCTGATTTCTGAAAATTTGCCTTAAAATAAACCACAGGCTGAAAGACAATTATATTTATCACAGTTTTGGTAAGTTTGAGGCGTGTGTCCTTAGGCTTCATACTGAAAGCAGTTCTGTAATTGGTGGCTGGCTGCTGTGTTCCACCTGTACTAGGCAACCTTCCAAATCCAGAAATTGAAAGTGAGCACTTATTATAGAGGAATGTTCTCTTCCTCTGTTAATTTGGAATTGCAATTCCATCTGGTCCCGTACAAATAAAAAATTGTGTAGTAAAATCAATTACATTAAATCACAGACAGCATGTTGTTCATTCATTTTCTCATGTAAAATTTATCCATGATGCATGACTTGGATGGTTTCTCTTTTGTTTTCGTAGAAGTTTCACATGGATGTTGAAATACTGCTCATCAATATAGTTATTAACCATGAGTGTATTTATGTTCCCAGTATACCAAAAAGCATATGTATGGAGTATATTTTCCCATGACAGTGAACAGTAAGAAAAGAATTGTTGCTTTCTATAATCTCTGGAAGGAGAAAAGCTAATGTTCCATCTCAAGGACATTGTTACACCTTGCATAGCTGCAGTTTTTCACACACCCAGTTTTATAATGACATAATATGACAACACAGTCTGTATATTTTCTTCAATTTTCTGATCCAAATTGAGGAAGCATTAGGTAGTTTTAAAAAAAGTTTTCTCTAAATCCAATTTGTAGAATACTGGAGTTACGGTCAGGTTTTAAAATCATTTTACTTAGAAACTGACATTAAGATTAGAACTATCATGGGTTCTCTCAGATATCGATCCTACTTGTCCCTTGAGCACATTCTTTTCAAATCCCCGTTATTCCAAGTATTTTCCATATCTGCAAATTTAACAATGTTTTTCTCCTTGGCAACTGAAGTATGCGTTGTGCCTCTCCTCATTAATAAAATCTCCCAGCTCATGTATGCAGTAAATTAATAACTCAGAAAGTTAAATTTTACTATAGTTGTGATGCTGGAGAATATGGGAAATTCTCTGTGTAATATTTAGAGGGACTTTTTGTATAATAGAGGAATGTTTTTAAATTCCTGTTTCCTTCAAAGAGGGTGATATCAGCCGTCTGAGTTAATCCAGACAAGAAGCACCCCCAGGAATCCTAACTTTATCTTTGTTGCAAGGTTGCATTAACAGAATCTTGCAAGATTGAAAGCATTTCTTCCCTCTTTTCCTTTTACTCTCCAGAAAACTAGGGAGATCCCCTCACCATCCCCCCTTTTGTGGGCTAAAACTTCTTTTAGAATCTGATTGTCCAGTCTGCAGCTCCCTATCTCCCCCAAATCATTCCCCCATATCATTATACAAATGTGATTTGGAATTCAGCTATTTTGGTCAGTGTTTAACTTGAACCTGCAAGATTTAAGACACCTAAGTACTTCTAGATTAAATGTATGCTGCCAGTCAATCCAATTGTGGGCCATATCCCCTATTCCTTTGGGTGACCAAAAGGAAGAACTGCATAGCAACAAGAATGTTGCCCACATTTTCTTTAGATACATGCCTTTCCAGGGGTTAAATACTCTTTTGTAGCAGAATAGTGCAGTATATCGTAAAAAAAAAAGATTAACATTCATATTAACAGGCAGATCTCTCTTATTGTATGAGAGAAAATGTTATATTTTTTTAAAGCAGAAAGAGGAATTTCGTGTCTTGGTAGGGCCTGATAATAGGTCTGTTTGCTGCTGTTCTGTTTGCTCTGCCTGCGAGTCCCACACAAAAAATCACACAAAAAAAGACTCTGGTCTTCAACTCTGTGTAATATGTGAACAGATTTTCAGTGTAACTTGTTCTTTAGGTCGATGTTTCTTTTGTCAATGTTCTTTTCCATCCCTATGCAAAGCATATTCTCTGTTTTTGAAAAATGATTTTTTATTCCTTGTTTATTATTTTGATAAATAACTCAGGGTGACAGACATATCTTATACTTCTTCCTCAACCTCCCCCCCCCCCCGAATAACAACCCTATGAGGTGGGTTGGACTGAAAATGATTGACCCAGCCAGCTTTTATGGTTAAAGTGGGATTAAAACTCATGGTCTCCTGTTTTCTGTCTTGTGCCTTAATCTCTAGACCAAAATAGCTTTTTATACTCCCTCCTATTTTTATTTTATTTTCACTTCGACTAAATTATGATCTACAGTTTGATCATCAGTGCATAGATACTCTGTGTTTATGACAGACACATGGAGAGTGATTTATCATATGAAACTATTCTAATTTGAAAATGCCACAATTTTGGCATGGATAATTTAACTGAAATATAAACTTTCTTCTTTCTATCAGGGCAACTACAGGAAGACCCTCTTGATAGATGACAATGTGGTTAAGTAGTTGGAGGTTCATGGGAGCTTACATATGTAATTAGTATCCTGCATTCTGTTCCATTTATTTTAATGCTCCTCATACTCCTAACACTACTAATAAAACAAGAATCCATAAATAAGGGAAAGAATGACAGGTTGATTTTCACATAGGTAGCTGAAAAGTATGCATGGGAAATAACAGATATTTATTTCAGATCTTTAAGATTTGTTTATGTAATATTGTTGTTACCGTGTTTCCCCAAAAATAATACCTCCCTGGATAATAAGCCCAATTGGACTCTTGAGCACATGTGCTAAAATAAGCCCTCCCCAAAAATAAGCCGAAAATATTTAAACATGTGCAGCCAGTCCCCACCATTTCCTCTGGTTATGGTTAGTGAGACAAAGCTGAAAATCAGGTAAGATGAAAGAGGAGCCTCGTCTTGCTTAATATGCCCCAAAATAATAAGACCTCCTTGAAAATAAGGCCAAACACTTATTGTGGGGTTCAAACATATATAAGACAGGGTCTTATTTTTGGGGAAACACTGATATCACTGTTAACCAAATGAGCCATAGGAGTATTTTAGATGGTTAAGAATTAGGTATTATTAATAGTAAAATTGGAATCCTGAACAATTCCATACTATATGTTTCTTTGAAAAAGGTACTGTATCAGCAGATTTAACTCAGTGTTAGCAGAACTACTTCTACAATAAAACCATTAGGAAAAATAACCAGAGAAGATCACAGTACAGCTCAATGGTTATTAAGCAGCATTAAACAGTTCCTAACTGTACTGCAGTCAGGTGAAATTTTAAAAAAAATAGGAAGGAAGGTAATGGAAATATTATTTGATTAAAACAGTGAATATGATAGTTGCACTGCTGATTTGTAGGTCCCAATTTTTTAAATTTATTAAATCCGGTGCTCCATTGTAGGGTGTTAGGTAGGAACCATTTGTTTGAAGATTGTGTAGTTTTTCAGGGCAGCAATGCTACCATGTAGTCAGAGGTGTGAAAAATATTTTCAACTCAAAGGTTTTAAGCCTTAAACACTCAGTTGCAACCAGATCCTGACAGTTCATTCCTTCATCTGATGCTTAAGAGGTGCCCACAAATAGTTTTTCATTTTTGAGAAAAAGCGGAAATCATCCAGCACCATGTATGGATTGTAGGGGTAGATGGGATTGACATTGCAGATTAAGGCCTAATGTCATGTGTTGATTTTTTTTTTATGTGCTTCTGAATTCTGCTTAACATTGTTTCAAAGTGTTACAAGGTAGTACTCTGAAGTGATACAGTAGTAGTACCAGATTCAAGGAAATTTTTGTAAATAACATCATCTGCTTCCCAGAAAACTATCAATGAGTTTTCTTGCCGAAGCATGGATTTTGCATTCCTTTTTCTTAGGTGAAGCTTTGCCATGATAGTCCATGGGCTGATGCTTTGTTTTGCATCATAATGACGAGCCCATGTTTCTTTAATTTCATTTTGTCATGAAATTCCTCATCTTCTTCTCATAGTATGACAACAACTGTTTGTCAAGTTTCAACTCTAGAAGCTTTTATATCCGCCACCAGCACACAGAAGGAACTCATATGCTAGAAACTTTCTGATATTGAAGAACAAAAGTAATATGGCACACTCCTGTGAAATGCCAAGGTTGACAGCAGTTTTCTTTTGAATGACTCGCCAATTGTTCTTAATCAGTCAATCAACACTTTTCATGTGAAACCTGTCAGTTGCAATCACAGGTTATTGACTTTGTTCTTGATCACACAAATCAGCTCTTCTCAGATTACCATATTTACATATTTTGTTTGCCCAGTGATGCACATCAACACAGTCACTATAAACAACTTGCATAGTGGTGAATTTCAATTACAGGGACTCCTTTGAAAGTTAATCACAGGACATTGCTTAAAGTATTCCAACAAGTATTTATTGCAAACTTCAGTTTCATAAATAATAGCAATACAGTATTTTCTCAGCAACTTCCCAATGCTAAACAATACATAAGAGCTTTTAGTACATCACTGCTGCTATCTGATTATTTACAACATTGAGCCATCACTTTGCCTATATACAAAAAAATTTCAATATTATATTGATGATTATTAATGATTAGTTCCCTTCACTGTGATATTATCCTAATGATAAATATGCTTGTCTGATTATTGATTCATATGTGTTATTACAGTTAGAGCATTTTTTTATCTCTGCAGCTCTCATGAAATATAACTCATAAAACCATCAGGGTGATTCTGGTTAAGCGGACTTTTGAAAAGTACTTTGTATTAGTCTATCAGAATCTTGAGATTCCTATATCTTCATCATTCTTCTTTTTTAATTAAGGCTGGGCTGTTGAGTTTTACTTTTTAACCTTATTTTTCTTTAAAAAATATTTATACTGTAATACATTATGCCATTATATTAGTTGTAAGGGTAAAGTTCATAGTAAGCCTTAATATTATGGTGTTTGTAAATCAGTTTTTTTGGAGTTGTGTAGTAGGTTTAATAAAATAGCAAGAATCATTTTAAGCCTGAAGGCTGCAGGAGCTATTTTCCTATATAGGTAGTCCTTGACTTACAACAGTTCATTTAATGACAGTTCAAAGTTACAATACTGAAAAAAGTGAGCTATGACTGTTTTTCACACTTAAAACTGTTGCAGCATCCCCATAGTCACATGATCAAAATGCAGAAATTTGGCAAGTGGTTCATATTTATGATGGTTGCAGTATCTTGGGATTGCACAATTATTAATAATTAAATCATTATTAACATGATTTTATATCTTCACTTTTAGACTTGGGTAGTTGTGAGATTCAGTTCTTAGGCATCTTTCTCTGGCCACATAAATGTTAACAATACACACTTAATTGTTAATACTAGAACTTAGCAATATCACCCAAAATATAGCAAAACAGGATTTTCCCTTGGTCTGCTTAGGGAGTCCAAAGCAGTGGGCGTTTACTAACTCCTATTGGCCAGAGACTGGGTTAATT
>JANHFP010001018.1:106050-122736 GCA_032468135.1 Calamaria suluensis | reverse complement strand
TATATGTTTTGCAGTGGATTATTTTATTTATAATCTGTGATATCATTTACTGTATCTCATTTCCTTTCACCCCCTAGTTTTCGATTTACCCATTTATACTTCTCTCCTTGATTAGTTTCCACCCATTGCTTCTTGTTCTGCCCTCTGGTGCTTTGTTGAATAGCCTGACTCCCTCTCCTTTGTAGATATCTTTAAATTTGTTTAAGTGCACTGTTTGGATTCAGACATTTTTTCCTTTATTATCAATGGAATTTTGAAGCAATTAGTCATTTTAGATTGCAATCTTTTAAATATTAGCTTGACACTAAATGTAGGACTGTACTGTTGCTTACATGTTTATCTCTTAATAGTCAAGTAATTGTCCTAAAGACGTTTTTCAAAAGTACAGTGCTGTATACAATCAATATAACTTTAATAGGGGTTAGAGGAGCTTGCAATTGGATGCCTATAGTTTTATACATGGATACTCAAATATACATCTTAATTACTTTACTAATGAATTCTCTGAGATATGTAGTTACATATTTATAATCTTAATTATCAGGTTCTCTTGCATTAAAAAAAATCAATATCTAGCTACTTAACTCCCCAACTACTAACCACAAATAGCAAGCCAAAGTAACTTCTCTTCCAAGAAATGTCTTACCAGTTTGCAGCCAAAATCTAACAAAATCTCACTATGGGTATTTTAAAAAAGAAAACACTTAACAGGACTCATAATTTAAGAAATAAAAATTGCCATATGCTTGCTGGAAAGGTTATTTTAGTATTATATTCATTATAAAATAATATAATATAGTATTATAGCTATTATAAGAGGGAAAAATCCAACCTTTCAGAGCATACATACACATGCAGAGAAGCCTACTGCCTTAATCATTTTTTGTTTGATTGACATTTTCTTTGTTAATTTGTCCATGCTGGTTACTCAATTAATTCTTTGAAATTTTAAAGGATTTCACCCATTTGAAACAGCTTCCTTGGGGACAATGGAGAGGGAGAACTGTACTTCCAGCCAAGGACATTCTTTTAAGAATCAATTACAAATGTTTAGGTGGCCCCATCTTTTTCAATTACAACCCAAATAATCTAGATTGAGAGAGGGATAAGTTCTGGTGCAAGTGAAGTTGCATTTATCAACTTTGAAAAACAACAACACCCTACTTAAAGCAGTAACAATCCTAACAAGAAGAAGCCAAATATACCAGTGCAATAAGTTGTCACTATCAGGTCGCTGGGAAGGCCAGGGCATCTCCATGGGGCATATTGCCAGTCTTTGGAGCTTTCTATCTTGACTGTTCTTTCTTCTTAATGCCACAGTCTGTTTAGCTGGCCTCTCTGATTGGTCAGCAGAATTCACTTGTCTTTCCTGCACATGTATTGCAGAGAAAAAGAGGTAGGCTGCCTCAGGAAGTGAAGACATGTCACCCGATGACAACCAAGGGCTCCTAAAAAAACTGGCACTGAGATCTTAGATATTAGCAATTGTGTTATACTTAATTTGAATTAAGCTAATATTGCAAAAGCTCTTGTGTGTCATTAAGGGTTTCATGGAATCTGTTAGTTGAAACAACAGATGCTATCCAAAATATCATTGGGTTTTCCTAGACCTGCCCTCATCCCATCACAGAGTTGCTTGCTATCTTTGAAAAACTGTACTTGGACCTTATTGTGATCTGAAACCCTGCACATTCTAGAAGCATGTATGCATGTTTTCCTTGCTCAGTCACCTGTGCCTATTACATGGATATACCAGACAAATGGTTGACGGTATTGTGTCACTATGCAGTTCAACAAATGGAATCTCTCTCTCTCTCTGTATAGTGCTTCAGCGAGACTAATGAATCTCAGGAATTGAAAAGTAATGATCTCTTCTCACATATTTCTGTTCAGCTAAATAAACCCCGAGCCAGGGAGGACACGTTGTAGGCAGACCAAATAAGCTTTCTAAAATTGCCATGACTATGGCAATGATTAGCTATGAGTCATAGAACCAGGCCTATCATTAGATGATCATTGAAGGCAATAGTAACAATAGTTCTCTTGCATTGGAGAGGCAGTGTTATGTTTGCCTACGGACATCAAAATAAATTGTGCTGGAAGACATTATCCCATCCTCACCACTGAATGAAGGTTCCGTGTACAAGAGGCAGTGGAATTAAGTCAATGCATCATCATTGCCAAAGGCAGGAAAATATTATGGTCCAGCCTGCAGCATTATTTGGCCATGTTCTTAGTTCTCAGATGACTTCTTTGCATATGGAGTGTATAAGAGGAGATATATGGAAGACTGCATTCTTTTACCTCTTAGGTTGGTGCAATGAGTTATTTAAGGTGACAAAATCCTGTAGAGGTATTAATCCTGAAGAAAATACCCCTAGTACTTGGAGACCACTTTTCTTCCCTAGTAAATTAAGAAAGAGTTTGCTGGATTCCCCCCCCCCTCCATTATTACTAGACAGATGATTCAGAAAGTATTTTTTGTGACTAAATCTATTCCAGTCTTATGAGGAAAATAGTTACTGGTTCAGTTTGTGATGAAAGAAACATTTGTGCATTCATCTCACTTGTGCCACATACTTGCCCGTTTTGGAACAGTACATAAACTTCCTTGTTTTAATCCATGTTTTGGTTTGGAATATGCAAACAGCATCGAGACAGACCTTGCAGCCAGACCTGCATCAACAGGAAGCCCAATGTTTGCACAATAATCAATAGAGCAGCAAGCAGGACAGCAGTGACTTCTACAAGGCTTAGGTTTAAACTGGTAGAAATTGGGATCTTTTCTTACATTTATCTGCAGTTTAATAAAAATCCAGGATAATTTTGAAGCAGGAGCTAAGCTGATTTAAATTCTGTCACTTCTTTTCATACCCGCAACAGAATGCAAATTGCCTTTATGATGAGTCTGATGGGTGATCACTAGGTTTCATTTTACTATCAATCAAAAAGCAGACATTTTTAATATTTCCATAACTGTTGGTGCTTCGCCTTTTTTCTAAACATTTCACAATAAGGGATAACCACATAACAAAAGGAACTAACTAACTGTTGCAATTCAGATATGATCATATGTGATTTTAAAAGTACTCAGGAAATATATTGATTTGAGTGGTGAATGTTTAAAAATTACTGCTTGCTCTTCTAAGACTTCGTAATTGGGGTCTACATTTGTTATGCGTCAAAGAGTAAGGCACAAAAACTGAGCTTTGGGCTCCAGAAGATATGTTGTCACTTAGAGCTGGCAACATCCCCTGGGGATGAGGTTGCTACTGGTGAGTGATCCCACTGTGCTCAACGAGTATTATCCAAAGTGCTGTCCATTTAAAATATTTTGCACTTGTGCTGAGTTAACAGTAAGATACAGAAGGCAATGTAGGAGAGGTATCTTGGTGAAAATCTTAGGGACTTTATTTATATCTTGTATTTCTTAACAGCCCATCTTCCTCAGAGTTGTAGTTGTAAATCTATAGAATAGAATTCTCGCCTAAAGTCTACTACATATTGATCCTGTGCCCTCCAGCCAAGCATGCTTCAGAAAAGAAATGGCTAAATACTTCTAGATCAGCTCTGTAGTTTTAAAAACATTACAGGTGGTCCTCAATTTAAGACCACTGTTGAGTCCAACATTTCTGTTGCTGATAAGTGAAACATTTGTTATGTGAATTTTGACCCCTAGTATCATGGTTATTAAGTGAATCTGGTTTCCTCAGTGACTTTACTGGTCAGAAGGTTACCAAAGCTGATCACATGACCCTAGAGAAACTGCAGCCGTCATAAGTATGAGTCAGTTTCCAACTACCTGAATTTTGATCACATGACTGTGGGGATGCTACAAAGGTCATAAGTATGAAAAATGGTCCTAAGTCACTTTTCAGTGCCATTGTAACATTGAACAGTCACTAAGTGAATTGATGTTAAGTTGAGGACTAACGTAGATAGCAGCTTGTTTCAAGAGACATGTTGTGCCTCATGCAAAACCTTGATGCCTGGTTGAGCTAAAACATCTGACAAATTTGGGGGTCGGGGTGTTGGGAAAATAATGTTAATAAAACACAACTACATTTTGAAAAATATATAGCCCCAAAGCAGGGTTTTCTTTATATCTGTCCTATTATAAAGAATAGTTTAAAAACTGTGCAGGTTTTTTTTGTAAGCATCAGGTGCAACCTTAAACATTTCCATTCCTCTGCATGCTCACTTAGAACAATATCAGGTGCTGCATGCTAAATCAGCCTTCTCAGTGCAAATTCAAGTAGAATATGAATATGAAAAACTATTGCTACCACCGGCCTTTCTAATGGAGGATTCTTTATCCAGATTCTCCTGGATTCTCTTTTGACTATCTCCCCTAATCCTTTTGTCTTCATTTTCTCAGTGGCTTGCCCAAGCAAGACACTGTCATATTTTCTCTTGTCCTTCTACAGTATGCGTTTTCTGAAGCACTAAGGAAAGTGTCTTTCCTCTCAGTTTTTTTCTGCAGTGATTTTCTTTGTTTTCAGAACACTCACAAGTTAAGCAGACAATTCCCAGAGTAGGAAAGGAACTGAATATATACTGTAGGCGTTGGGGACAAAATCCATGATGCTTCTACTACCCACAAGGAGGCAAGTACAATTTTCGAAGACCAAAGAGTTTCTGAGAGATTTAAGTAGACGTCTGCCTTTCAGACATCGGCAATCTCACTGTAGTAGCAAAGAAGAAAAAAGTAACTGGGGACTCAGACAAGCAGGTTTCCTCTTCTACATCATTCTTGCCCACAATCTTTTCTTACTCCTTTCTGACCCATCCCCCCCAGTACCTCTTTATTCTTTGATGCTCTGCTAAGAGGCTGCTAGAAGCTAGGAAAGCAGAAGGCAAGAAGCCTGCCTTGGTGAGTGTTGCAGCAGAAGCTTCCCTGGTGCGGGCATACTCTTGTTGAGGTTGGTAGCCTTTATTGGGTTATTGTTCTTCATTTACTGAGTGGGAGGGGTGTAAGACTTTTTGGCTTGGGAGGGGTAGGGAATCCATTAAATTGGAAAAAGTAGGGGAAGGTATATAGTATATTTTTAAGAAATCATTCTAATAGCAAAATGCATGCAATCTTAGAAAAGTGAACTTCTTTATTTCTGCCATAATGACACTCAAGTTCATTGATAATGTGATTGGTAAGAATGTAAATTACCCGAAGTTGTGATGCTCTATTTCATACTACTTTGAACCAACCATTTCCAATTGGCATTGGTCTCTGACTCCCATCAAATCCTATCAGCATGGCAAAGCATTGGTATGAGTTGTGGGCGAAACAAATAAGAGAGGCAACCAGTATAGTATAGAAACTGGGCTTTACCCCGACTGATCCATGTTCACATACTGTCTAGTCTTAAACTAGGAGATCATGATTCACGTGCATTGGGTAGCTCATCTCATATTGTCTCATATCATATAGCTCCTATTGTTTCTACAGCTCAAGAAAATAATATTGAATCAGGGAGCCTAAGTAGAAATGAGTTAATCCTTCTCCTCGTCCTCCTCCTCCTTCTGGGCTTTCAGGTTAAGGAAAAAATCTTCCTAGAAAGCTTGGCCACCACAAATTGCACCTTGAAAACAACAGTTGCTACAGACAGTTACAGTAATTGTAATCGGATATGACTGCAGTTGTCAATGTGCATGAATAGATTTGTCACTACTAGCATTTTCTTGAATATAATGCATTCATAAGTAGGTTAGAAGTACAATTTATGTTCATGTATTATTCCCAATAGATGCTGATATTTCATCTTTATGGTGGCATTTATCAGAGCCTATTACCATATAAGAAATGTAAACATACCTTAAGAAAAATGAAACCTATTTCTAAAACACCAGACTTAACATATTTTATGTTTTGCATATGCATAGCCAGTATGGTGTAGAGGACAACTACAATGCTAAAACTTAGTTTTTGCCGGGCACAAATTACATCCCTTGATTATCTCTTTTTAGATTTTTTAGAATGTTGCTTGTTCAACAGTCATAAAACATTTGCTCATGATTTTACACATGTTTTATATCTCATTAACTATTGAATATAACTAATTGGGTATTCATATGCACTATGGTATATAAAATAAAGATTCAAATATTTCATAGCTTTCTAGTTTGACCAAGTAGCAAATTTTAAAGCACCAGTCATGGGGAGAAAATTTAAGACCCTGACTCCTTAGGAAGTAATTTTGAAAGTCTTTGTTTGGAATCATGGTTCATTGCTAAACATATAGATAAAGGATTGATGTTTCAGGATAAAAAGCATAATCTACTATATAGATACTGAGTTAACTGGTACTTTAAAAATGTAATTATTTTCTACTGGCCAAAGGAACCAAAAGAAATATTCTATCTGTATGATTGATTTCTTGATTCTCTAATTCTGTTGTAAGTTTAGACATCCATTGTGGGTGGCTGTAATAACTTTAGGCTATAAGGAGTACTGAATTTCTTCGAGCAAACTGATGAAGCCTAAAAATTATAGGTATCATTTTTTAAGAAACAAGAAAAACTGTGTTCGATAGTAATAGGACAGAGTCTAGGGAGAAAGAAACCCTGATTTTAAACTATAATTCTGTGGTATCTTTAACGGTCTTTGCAGCAATGCGGAATTTTAGAAATGATATTAGAAAAGACCTAAGGCCAACTCTTCCAAATTACAGTACAATAACAGAAACTTCTTCCTGAACACTTGCACAAATTTTGTTCCAAATTGAAAGAATATAATTTAGAAGTCGAGGCAGGAAATTACATAACAGTTTCCCTCCACCCTACCAATAAGGAGCTTGGTTACTTCCTGGTTCACAACATTAAATCACAGAAAGTCATGCTTTATAGCAGGAGGCACCAAACCCTGGACAGTGGACCAATACCAGTCAATGGTCTGTTTGGAACTGGGCTGTGTAAGCTGCAGATGAGCAAGAGAAGCTTCATCTGTGCATGTGCAGGATCAAGGTTGCACACAAAACCATCCCCCTTCCCCTCCCAGGTCTGTAGAACACATCTCCCCCCCCCCCAAAAAAAAATCTTATTCCAGATACCAGAAAGCTTTTGGGCTGCTACTTTACAGAATGCCTCAAATTTTAAACTGCCTTGTGGACCCTTGTGTAAACAATGTCACATCTAAACTAACATTAAAATAATCAGAAAGAATGAAAATAATACATACAACATTGAGTGAGAAAATACTGTTAGCACCAACTGTTGCTCCCATTCAAATAAACACTCCCATCATGCAGCATGGTAATTATTATTTGTTTATTCTTTAACCTTTAAGACAGCAGTTTTGTCTAAAATTCAGAGAGACGTGGCACAAAAATATGCTGCATGACACGACTAAGAGTGGAGGTAATGTGCAAATCGTCATCTATTTGTAAGATCGATAGCTGCTTGTTGTGGAATCAGACCACTGAATAGGGATAGCTCAGGACACACTTTCCAATTTGTCAGTAGCAATTCCACCACTGAAGCTTGTGACAGGAAGTACCTTTCCCCCAGGAGCCATAATCGTCCATAGAATATTTATTTTCAATTTTTTAACAGCTTCTTATTCTGGGTTGTTTTTGCTTATTTTTTATGTTGTTCTTATGTGTGATTACATTTTTCTTCCTATTCAGTGGCATTCTAAACAGTTTTCTACTACCTCTCTGGCCATAACACATGATTCTTGTAACTCATATTCTACTTGCTGCAACTTGTCATTCAGAGCCAGGACCAGGTCACTTAGAATATGGGACATGAGGCAATGTCCAATGCCATTCCAGTTTCTCATCTATCTGCCACATCCGTTCAGTTTTTTCACAGCTGAAATTCCTCCAAAGCTTTATTTTCTTGTTTAGAAGTAACTTCTCCAGCTCTGGTCATGTGGGTTGAACTGTGAATGATTGTATCTTGGTTTCTTGCTACCCCAGAATTCATTCTTTCCCCCAAGTAAAAGCATGCTGAAGCTCTCTGATTGCTTCTCACAACGCCAGTAACAACAAGCGATGAAAAGAAAGCCATCACGAGCATGAGCAAAAATTAATTGCATAGAATGTCCCCTAAATGCCTCTCTTGCTCTCTGAAGCATGCTTAACAAAGAGAATTCAGAAAGCATTGTGCTGCAAAAGAAAATTCCACAATTCACTATCCTTTCATATTTTGGCCTATTCACTTCATTTTTGCATATATTCTAGCACCCAGTCCCCATTAATAGGTAGCATCTCTTCCTCTAGGCAACCATGGGGTTTAGGACTGAGCTTTCCTGACCCATTTTTTTTTAAAAAAATGCCCTTTTAACACACCAGAGTCCTCTTACTTTTTATTCATTTGTCTATTTGCAGCCTGTTAGTAAATTCACTGCTATCCATCTCCCTTGCTTTTCATCAGAAGCACAGTGGTGTAGCTGGGGGCAGCTTGACTATTGATGGTAGCCTTGGTCAACAGCAGAAAGTGAAGACAGGGAATACACACACACACATGTTCAGTGGTTATACAAGAGAAGAATAAAAATTCTGCTCCCACCCCAGTCCAATGCAGTTCTGTCTTAGATAGTTAGTGAAAGATGTTATGTATATTTCAGTAACAATGGTGATTCTTATACAGAGGCATCTAATAGAGGAGACTCTGTAGCTTGGGGTTGGACAATGGAGTCCTTTCGGCTTTCTGAACTTGGTTCTTTGCTTGCAGATATTTCATTGCCTGACTAGGTTACATCCTCAGTGCTTGGGAGTGTGTGGTTTGCTCCCTGTTTATATACAATATCCCTGCTAGTGCATGCTGTTCTATGACCCAATTTGATGATGGTGATGGCCCTGCCAGTGTTGGTGGTAGAGTAGTCTTCTCCTTTGTAGCATGCATGTCTAAGGACTGTATGGGTTCTACAGTGTAAGGACAATGTACAGTGTAAGGATGGAACAGCCGCTACTACCAAGGATAAAACTACATCCCTGCCAACACAGGGTAAACTGCTTCATATACACAAGGAGCAAACTCCCCATTCACACACACTAATGATGTTACCTAGTTCAGTAGCAAAACGCCTATAAGCAAGCAGGTACCAAAAGCTCCATAGAGTCTTCTTGTACCCCCACCCTAACTCAAATGGCAAGAGTCCCAAAATGTCACTCACCATTGAACAGCCTGGAGTTAGTTTGCTGAGTTTGCAACACTTGCAAATGAGGCTCACATATGGATAAACGAACTCTCCAGTTTTGAAAGTTGGGTAACCGAGTCCTGGGTCAAAAGAGAACCATCCCTGCAGCCCTATTCTTCCAGAGTGTAGGGAGTAAAGTGCTGACACAAAAGAGAGTCAGTGGGCGCCCACCCCAGAGCTGTTCTGACCTAGGCAGGGAGCAGGGAGCAGGAATTAGGGAAACCAGAAGCGTTGCAGTGAGATCAGCTGGAAAATAGAGTTGACAAAAAAAAATATGGCAGAAGCTGAAATAATAAGATATGGCGGAAAATGATTAATTTGTGATAATTATATAAAAGAGATGAATATGGGAAAAATGGAAAGATGAGAATAGTTTATAAGGATTAATATATATAAGATGTATGTGACCCAGTCAACACTCTGTCCATAAAATATATATGATGAAAGAAAACTTGTAATAAAACTTGTTTACCAAAAAAAAAAGCAGGAAACAGAGCCTTGGTCCTGGCAAAACCTCTTTTCTTTACACGAGTGAATTACTTTCATTCACAGTCAGCAAGTCCTGTCCAAACAGTCTTTCAGAGGAATATTTATCAACACACCTTATTTCATTTGGCAAGCTCCCACATAACTTGTTTCCAAACACAGAGTAAGGCAAAACTTGGCATAGTCTCTCAGACTCATGGAATGACCAGATTGTTTCCTGCAAAGGCCACTCCCTATTCGCTCCTCTTTTGTTTCATATGGGAGGGGCCTCCTCCATCACCTCCACGGTGTGGCTTTACTCCCAAGTCGACCCTTCTGTCTGAGTTGTTCATGTCTTCTGGCAGCTCTGCTCATGCACACACTGGGAACAGGCTCCAACTGTTCCTCTCCCTCACTGCTGTCAAGCTCCCTCTCTGCCTCTGATGCAGAGCCCTTGTCCGAGCTTTCCCCAGCCCCCAGGACTGGCCCAAGTTCCTCCCCAACCTCTTCACTATCCGACTCTGCAGCCAGCTCCACTGGCCACCAGTAGGCCACAACAAAAGCAACCTTCCAATAGCAGATCTTCCTGTCCTCCCAACAATGACAACTCGCCAAATAAACACCAACTGCTAGAGAGGACTCAAACAGTTGATTTATTTTCCAAAGGTAGCAGATTACAATGCACCATTGATCTCATGCACCTAGAGAGGCCATGAGCAAGAGCTCCAAAGCTTCAGGCATCTTATATAGAATACTGATCAGTCAATTTGAGTGTATAAATAGGATACCTCAGTATATAAAAAGAACTGTTCTACAGTTGATAAGGATACAAGATAATTCTAAGGATCTAATTCATGGTGTGAACTCATGACAGATATGTTCTTTGGAATATAGCATAGCAGTTTTGATACATGAGCGATATCAAAGCTCTAATTATCCTAACAAGTTCACCCTGTAGTTAACTCTATAAAGAAGGAGAGAGATAAGAAAGCACATCAGTATGAATCCTTGAATATGCTGCCTCTTCTCAAAGTATAAATTTTATAGACATTTAAATCATTCACAGGCAATAAATGGGAATTGTAATGAAAAATCCAGAAAGAGCTACCAGAAAAATATAATTTAAAATAATTTGCAATACTGTATCTATGTTTAAAGAAATTATTATAAAGTGTAATAATTAAGTCAAATTAAATTCATATTCCAATTCACCATACTTCTAAGTTTGATTCTAGATGAAGCTTCCACATATAAGTACCTTGCATGAAATATAGAATTTTACAAGGAGAGATCAAAATGTCATCTTCTATTAACTCTCAGTTTACCAACCACTTCCTCCCTCTTCTCTCTGAACATCTGCACTTTTGTAAGGAAAAGTAGAACTGCTACTCAATATGGCATGATTTCAGAGCTCTCCAGATTTACAACATTCTTTATGTGGTGAACATTGCATGAATACATAATCATTTTCCATCTACATCTAAAATATTTAAAGTAGTTTCAGTCAGGACACAGCATAGAAAGTACATTGATTGCATTTGCAGATGGCTTTTGGCGAGCTTGAAATCATTCAAGTACAATGATTCTGGTTTTCATTGAACTCATTGAGTCTTTTGGTACCATTAGACGTGGTATCCTTCTGGACTCTCTTTCATCCTGTAGGATTGATTCCAGTTGGTGGTAATCAGAGAGGAGATCCATCTGCAAACCTCTACTTTTGGAGTGCCTCAGGGATCTCCCCTCTTTCTACACTTTTTAAAGACCCATGGTATGCAGACACTGGGCTGTGCTCCATCAGTATGGGATTAGGATTGTGTGTGTGTGTGTTTGTTTTAATGACCAGCAACCACTGGAGTCCAGCACTTCAAAGCAAATAATGCTCTTCTTGAAAATTATGGTACAATATATGTTCAACATCATGTTATAGAAACTGGTTGGCTTTATTCTGCTTTAGTTAATTTAGAATTTCCACACAAATAGTTCATGATCTGTTCCACAATTAGTCTTTGTCCACTTCTTTAATATTACAATTAGCTCTTCTACCATCTTTTACTAATAATATAGTTAACTTTTGTCTGTGTATGTCGGTGTTATTTTTGATGTTTGCTGAATAAGAAGCAATTAGATTGACAGATATTAATAGATAATTCTTTGGTTTCATTTCAGTTTCCTAGCGGCCCATAAATCCAGCTACATTTCCTCCTTACCTTTTAAACCTTTGGCATAACAATCTTCATCCACAAGCAGCACATCTTGCTTACATGTTGACTTCAGACTGAATTTGACAATAAAACTCATTTAACTCATTTTTTCTGCATCGTGATTGGAATAATTGTCATATTAAGGGATTATCTTTAAAGTCTCATTGATATTGCAAATAATCCTCACTCGAAAACCACAGCTGGGAACACCCAACTGCATTGCTAAACGATGCAATCATTGAGACATCACATGACTGTGACAGACTTACAACCTCACCTCCGCTGCTAATGTTAAAGCAAATCACACACAGAGGTTTAAAAAGGCATCACATGACCCTCGACCTGCCATTTTAGTGCCGGCTTTTCCATTGTCTTTGTTAGAAGGTACTTTGTGAAGCATGCAAATGGCAGTCCCACAGTGGTGGGACACTATGACAATTGTAAATGCCCACTGGTTGAGAAATGCCTGAATGTTAATCATGTGTCCGCAGAGATGCTGCAAAGGTTGTGTAAGAACTGATCACAGAGTTATAATGAGAACATAATTAAGTGGGGGCTATCTCTATTTGGTTATCTGTTGTGTTCCAAGTGCTATTCTTGCTACACTCTTCCTTAAATATAAAAGCAATCTTTCTTATTTTTCATATCCTCAGTAGTAAACTGGGATTTCCTGTCCAATGCCAGTCCATCTCATTTTGCTGATGCCTCAAATGTCAATGCCTAGTCAGTTCAGTTCATCTTTCATTATGTTGAATTTTCTCCCGTTCGTGCTTCTTACTGTATTGCCTGTCTTCCTATATTGCTGCTGCCAATACAGGTGCCTGCTTATTTTAGCTTGGCAGTTGGGACGACCTTCAGGCCTTAAGTGACCCTGCTGGGATTATACATTCTTTGTATTCTTTACTTCTCTCTTCCAGGAACATCCCCTTCCCAATGAGGCTGCATAGAAAGGCCTGCTGAGGAAATAAACAGTTATATCAAATTCAAAAATAATAACAGCTTGATGGTATCTCCCATAAATCAGAACTCACTGGGGTGTGAAGTGTGTTATATGAAAGTTAATACACTAGTATCAAAATAGTGAAATATTTAATAACATTTGTCATAAGACAGTGTTTCATTGTGTGCTGTTCCACACGCAGAGTCTTATTTTGGTCTCATAATCATTGTAAGTTGTGGTATATACCATGAAATGTTTGAGTGATAAACTTGTGTGGAGTTTATAAAGAGATGCTCTTTAGAAGTGTGGGGAAAAAAATCTATGTATTGAACGTACTGAAATACAAACACATCCAAAAATGTCATGTATTTTCCATACTATAATAGAAGCCTACAGTATATATTCTCCTTATGTATTAATATTTGGAACTCCAGGGTGCCTAACAGATTTGTACAATGTTGTGAAGACATATTATTTCCATTTGTGGAAGGTTTATGAATCAATCCATTTAAAGGATGGAACTCCTCCTTGGCTTTTTGGTTATGTTTTGTATGTTTTTTCTGAATTGTTTGGCCAGCAGTCCCATCTTATTTATCATTTATTGTCTGCTGCATTTTAAAATTTTGTTTTGTTATATTTTGAGCTTCGTAGAATTAGTCTAGAACTGGTCAATATCTAAATAAACCATAGTTTTCATATAGATAAACTTGAAAGCAAGATCCCATTTTGAAACAATTTTGAATGGATATTTTCCACATCAACTGAGATATTCTTTATCATTAGCTAATTCAAATGGCATTTAATGGTTTTAGAGAATGATGCTTTGGAATGCATTTTCAGAATCAAAGTGTTAATTTATTTTTGGAAGTAGATGTGATTGATGATATATCCATCCTATCATACTAATGTAACAGTCTTATTTTTAGCTTCTGAGAATGTTGTCAGTATATTCCTTGGCATGTTCACTCATAGCACTTTATTTTCCTTCTGTCTCCTCTACCCTTCAAAAATTAAGACATATTTGCACAGGAGTCAATATCGGATCACATAGGAAATATGTTTACCTTCTGCCCATCTTTTTTTCCCCCTGTTTCTGGTTTCTCATTTCTCTTATAGGTAATTTTTTTTCATTCAAAACATTTGATGTTTTCATTGAAAAGGAAGCAAAATGTATATTCTTAAAGTTACTGATCACAAAGAGTCAAACTCCTCCTTTGGGTCCCCTGGCCAATTTACAGATCCAGGTCTTTAGACTCTTACAGAAAGATAGGAGGCTGGGGGCAGGTTTTAACCTCGAAGGGCAGTTGCTGAAGCAGAGAAGGCTCTTCTGGACCCCAACAATCCAAATTCTTTGACTGACAGGATCTGAAGTAGACCCTGTCTGCCCGCCAGACTAGGATGAGCTAGTCTTAGCAGGACAGTACGGTTCATCAGGGAACCCTGGACCTATGCCAATAAGGGCTTTAAAGGTCATAACCAAAGCTTTGAATTGCACTTGGAAGCAGATTGCTAGCCAGTGTAGTTCACAGAGCAGTGGTGTAACATGGGCCATTCTAGAGCCTCCAAAGACTGTTTTCGCTGCTGCACTTTGCACCAGTTGAAGCTTCTGAATGAATTTCAACCTTATGACTGTCACATCACTCCCACAGTCACGAGATCACAATTTGGACACTTGGCAAATGGCTTGCACTTGTGGTCATGTGATCTGTGACTTCATTTTTTCCGCCAAAAAAGGTTTATTTTTATTTCTCATAAACATATTTAAATACACACTTTTATCCATCATTTTTCATTCATCTTACCTTTTGTAATTTTCTTTCTTTTTTAGTTATTTGGGACTGCTCTCTCTCACCATGTACCCTCCTTATTTTACCATAAATTTTCCTCTTCTCTTCCCCTTCTCTTCCTTCCTCCATCTCTTCCTACTTTTTTAGTTCTTCCTCTCCTTCTCTTTCCTACTTCCCCTTCCCATCTTCTCTCTTCTTCCTCTTTTTCTAAACCTCTCTCCTACTCCTCTTTCCCCTTCCTTCTTCTCCTTTTCCCTCCCTTCTGTCCCTCCCTCTTTTTTCCTCCCTTCCGATCTGTGACTTTCCAAGAAACTGGAATCTAATAAAGATCATTTAATTAAAAAAAAGACACTGGAAGTTTTACACTGGAAAGATTTACTTTATGTAGTTTTCATATAGTAGACAAATGCATTCATTGCAAAAAAAAAAGTATTTTTTAATGTTTGACCGAAGGTCTGCTAACTCACATAGCATTAATAATACTACCTTTAAAAAAAATCAAACTGAAGGGATTTTCTGTCAGAATTGTATTAAAAAGTATTGGTTTTGTTGAACAAATGCATCACACATGCCATGTCTGAGAAACCTGAGGAAACAGATAAGAAGTAGTTTTAACAGCCTTTTGTTGCTGGCTAGAGACCATACCTGAACCATTCATTTTAGCAATAGGTTTTCTTTAGATAAGCAGGGTTCCTATTGAACAGAAACTCTCCCTCCTACACTTCACCTTGAACTCTAGTTCTCTTTTACAAAACAGAACACTGTTTAAGAGTGTGGTTAACAATAGCCTGGACTCTTCTGTTGTGTATGGTGGGGCTATCCATTTCATAGTTTGTTTTTGGTTGTGCTATGGTGGGTTGAGCAGTCAGATATATATATATTTTTCAAAAGAATTTATTTGTATTTCTTGCAGTACGGGAAAAGGTAAAAGGTTTGGGGAAGGTTTTGAATCCATTTTGTTGTACAATGTCTTGTTTTTTGAGATTAAAAGGCATAATACAAAGTATGTTTATAAGTTTAAAGCTTATTTTACATTATGTTTTGTAACTGTGTTGTGTTATGTTATGTTATGTTATGTTATGTTATGTTATGTTATGTTATGTTATGTTGACTAACAGTAGGAAATTTCCTGCTCCAGCGTTTTCAGAATATTTACTAAAATACTTTCTTAAGTCTCCAGTTATCTAGTTATTATTTTCATATTCTGTTCAGCACACCATTAAAACATCTTACTTATCTTGTGACCTTAATCTTTTGGGCAACAGGCTCTCCCAGTCCAGGCTGCCAGGCCTCCTCCCTCCCTCTCTCTTTTGGTCTTGCCCACTCTCCTCTCCCCCCAGGCCCCCAGCAGTCAGGCATTTTTTGATAAGTAGGAAATTCCTGAAGCATGTCATTGAGACAAATCATCCATAAATACAGGACATGTTACTATGGCGCAAAAGGGGGGGGGACTTAGGACCATTTTTCACACTTACAATCATTGATCATGTGTTCAATGGATCCATGATCCCATGGTCATGTGATCCAAATTCAGACACTTGGCATTTAACTCATATTTATGACAGTTGCAGTGACCTGAGGTCACCTTTTGCAACCTTTGACAAGCAAAGTCAATGGGGAAGCCAGTTTTAATTAACAACCATGTTACTAACTTAAGTGCAGTGATCCATTTAACAACTGTGGTAAGAAAGGTCATAAAATGGGGCAAAATTCACTTAGCAAATATCTTGCTTAGCAACAGAAATTTTAGGCTCAATTGTAGAAATCATAGAGACAATGCAAAAGAGGCATCCTAGGAAGGAGACAAAAAGACCAGAATAGATATCTCCAACACCAGATAAGCAGGGATTGACACTAGAGAAAGAATAAGCATAAAACAATACCCGAATCAAGGAAATACAAAGGAACTACCACATCCTCACCAACATTGCCAGGGCAAGCTACTGTATATTAACAGGGAGCAAACTCCATACTCATTCACACTGATGATGTTACTTGTTAGTTAAAAGAATATATGCAAACAAATAAACCCAATTTAGAGAGTATGAAGGACTTCACCGTTCAACCATAAGCTTATTGTTGTTGTTAGTTGTGAAGTCGTGTCCGACCCATCACGACCCCATGGACAAAGTTCCTCCAGGCCTTCCTGTCCTC
>JANHFP010001018.1:47333-64298 GCA_032468135.1 Calamaria suluensis | reverse complement strand
CAGCCTGACCAGTTTTGATTGATAGAGTCCTCTTGCCAGTAAAGATAGCCTTAAACTAGGTCCCACAGGTGCTTTTTTCAAGAGGGCAACTGGCCTTTCTGGTTTTTCTTTGAAGGCTTTTCGTTCCTCATCCAAGAATATAGCTGAAGAAGTTTCTTGGATGAGAAGCAAACGTCTTCAGAGAAAAACCAGAAAGTCCAGTTGCCTCTTAAAAAAACAACTTTGGGACAACCATGACCTGGATGACTGATAATCTCCATAGAGACTTAAACTAGGCATCATCATAGGTATGGTGTGGGCAGCACTGAGGAGTAGCATAGCTATTCTGTGTAATTTCAGCATATCCCATTGGTGGCATGAACCTTATATCTGCTCAGACTGGCAGAAAGAATGGACTTAATGAAATGCAGGGAATCTTATAGCCAGATGGACTCTGCTGCCTTAGCTGAGTGTAGATCTAGGTACATGAGGCTGTATATTATTGTTTTATTTACCTAGATCTGAACTCAAGGCAAATTTTAATAGGAATTTACTATTGATTTCTAATTTCAGAAATACATATATTTACTTATGTATTTTTCAATATTTATATACTGCCTAATTGCACAAACTTTAGATAGTTTAGAGCAGTGGTCACCAACTGGTGGTCCGTGGACCACTGGTGGTCTGCGAGAAAATTATTTGCATTTTTTATATTGCACTAAATATTATTTATCTTTTTTTAAATTCATATTAGTGGTCCGTGGGATTTAAAATTATGAAATTAGTGGTCCCTGAGGTCTGAAAGTTAGAAAACAACTTAATAAAAACATTTTAAAAATCACAAACAACTATGATACAAACCCATATAAATCCAAAATTAGAACACAACAGACAAAAATGTAAAGCTTGTCTGAAAAGGCAAGTTCTAACTGCTTTCCTGGAGATATGAGAGAGCCATCTGAATCTTCAAGTTTGCTTTTGCTGGAGGTTTAAAGCAGCAGTGGAGTATTGCTTCCAGGCTACTTCCTACTTCGCTTCCCAGCGGAAGGAACGTATAGCATCCCTGCTGTACAGAAAAACAGGTTGGTCAGAATATTATGGAAAATCTAGCCCAAGTTCGGAACTGCTTTAAGCAACACCATCTTGAATTGTACTCAGAAACCTACTGCAAGCCGGTGCAATTCTTGCATTGTAGGGGATATAGTACAGAACCTGCTCTCACCAGTCAGCATGTGGGCTATTGCATTCTGCATCAGATGCAGTTTCTGAGTAATCTTCAAGGGCAGCTCAGAGAAGTAGTACAATAGAGAAATAGAGAGTAGGGTAACTATTGCTTGCCACTCAAGAAACGTCACAATTGATATATAAATGGCTAATTTATATTACTATGTAAAAATAAAAACTTGAGATTGGATGTTACTATTTTTACTGCACCAAAGGGAGTCGGAAGTCAATGACTTTTCTTTCTTTTTCCTTTCTTTTCTATACTCTTTCCCTCCCCTATTTTTCCTACTATTTGGTTTCAGTTTTTTTTACTTTATATTATAAACATTTTTTTTTAAAAAAAAGACAACCTCAAAGAATGGTCACAATCGGTATATTAGCTCTAAGTAGGCAAATTCACTTCTATCTATGTCCTCCTTTGGACCATCCAAATGGAACCATGAATCCAATGACATTCTCCAGTCGCATATAAGCTCCTTTGGGGAGAGTCTAGCAAGATATTAACCCATTGGATAATAGCATTCAACTCCAAGCTCACCCAAGTGAACAAAATGTCAAGGAAATCTCTTATAGTAACCCAAAGGAAGAATAGCTCACCTGACCCGTGTTATCGGGGAACATACCATTTTAAAATGCACTGCTGGACAACATTCCATTGATAAAGCACTCTTAAAGTCCAAAAATTTGCATAAGGAACAGTGGTTGGTTGCTTCTTACGAACTGGTAATAAACCCGACAGGAGGCTCCACCCACCCACCTGGAAGTCATCATAGACAATCTGTGTATGCAAGAAGTGCGCGAGCATAGCGAGCACCCAAAGTGCGGTCCCATTGCAAACCAGTAGTAAAGGTAAGTGGAACCCACTCCTGATAAGGAAGTATATGTCCTTTCAATTATCCTGTTGAAAAACAGTTGGACTTAAATTCTTAACTGTGTAGCTGCAGTCAGGTGACCCTAGTGACTAAATAAACTCAGCTCAATCCATAGTCTGCTTATTATTAATAATAATACATTATTATTAATGACAATGCATTGAAATGAGGAACTCTGGCACATTCTTTCATTAGTTTCTGATTCTGACAAGTTGGAGAGGAAGAATTATTGTTTCTGAAATATGTATAATGTAAACTAGGGAAAGTCTTACGTCAAGTGACGTAAGTTAGTTTGCTATTTTTTATTAGATAATGTCTTAAGATATCAGCTACAACACGTGCAGTATGTGAAGTAGTGAAAGTATGGACATAAATCCAGAGTAATTTGTCACTAGTGAAGATTTGCAAGTGCTGATGATATCTTCTTGTTGTCTTTCTTTGATTGGTTACTACTTTTCTAGAACAGGAAGAGATGGCTGATCAAATTCTAATGATAGAGAATTTGTGGAATATCAGCATTATAGGTAGCCTGTCCATGTCAAGATCTTTTTGACATAGTTAACCATTGGGGTAGTGGGGGGCAGTTGAGTGTGATGATACTGTTTAGAAAAAGTGGAAAATAAAATTTTAAAGTATATCTTTAAGGGCAGTACAATTTTACCTCTTTCGCTTTTTTATTCATTGGTAGTTTTAATTTTGCCTTGGGAAAGAACTTCAAGAAATTCTGATGATTTTTTGGGGGGGTTTTCTTAGAGTGGGAAGAGATTAGGAAATTATTACAGTGAGTTTATGAGCAAAATGCCTAGCACCGGTATAATGATTTTTTTATAACCCTGGGAAAGAGAACAAAACTACTGAAAGTACTACAAGTTCAAACTATTTGAAGATTTTTTTCCCCATTTATTGTAAGCAGTTCATCGAAAGGCAGTTAACAAACAAAAAAAGAAAAGTGCTCCGCCCATGCAAATTCCGAAATAAACAAAGTCCTAAAAAGGGTAGTATTCACAGTTGTAAAGATTTATGGAGCATTATACCACATTTTCCCTTTTAGTAAAGTATTTAAAGAAACCTTTGTGAGAATCTTGCTAATGGGATACAATCAGCTGTCAAAAATTTAACACTGGGTCTAAAAAGAACAGCATAGAAAATTAAATTTTCTCACGACATTCATGTTTTCAGTGTGAAATAGTGCACTCTCCACCTCACCCCCACTTTGCTGACCTTGGGGAAAGCACTATCGTACCTTTGTGCCTGAAAGCTGAAAAAACAATTGTCTGCCTTCTAACTGGCAAATATTTCTTTTAAGCATTGTAATCGTGTTTTTTAACTGACAAGAATCCTAGAACAATTTCTTCATTGTGGTCTCTGTTATTGGTACACATGAGTTGCTGCTAGAACCTTTTCTGGAAGCTGCTGGAGTGTTTACAGATTTTTTGATGGCAACCTTGCCCTTCTTATATACTTCGTGACTAGACGAAGTTCTACTCCAAGCCACTCCAACTTGTTTTCAACCACCACAGTGTTAATCTTGAGATGCACATAATTCTGCTATATTGTTATTCTCTAGTTTTCCCTTGATTTTCTTTCTTTAATATCTCTGATTCTTCAAAACTTTTTAGATTAATTTGTTAGGACGCTTTGTCCTCCTGTTACACAGATCTGAACTTTGGCAATATGGCTCCAAGGCCCTTGGTTCACAATCACCAGCATTATTTTTCGTATTAGATTATGGAAGCAAATTTTTACATCTGTTGGAATATGTATCTATGCAGTCTATTGTAGACATTTGTAAATACTGCCAGTCATTTCTAAACAATAATCCCAATCATTCTTATTTGTGAGCTACATTCTAGGAGCCAACCTAGAGACAGTAGACTCATTTTTTCCAACTCTCTTACAATGTTGCCAAAAAATTTCTGCTAGCTGCCTTGTGTCAGTCAAATTATCCATTGCTCATGGGATTTTTGTGTCATTATTAGCTTTACCCATTGAGGGTGCTGAATGTTCTAAGAGAAATACTACAGACAGTTCCAAGCAGCGTGTCATGGCTCTGTCAGCATTCAACTCAGAGGATGAGGAGGAACAGCTGGCAGAGAGCAGTGTGGGGAAGGCTGGAGCTGCAGATGAGGATGGGGAAGAGCAGGCCCAGGCTGGACCCAGTGGGCTAGAGGCAGAACCAGAGAGGAGGAGTTCAGAGGATGAACTGGGATCAGCTCCTCCACCTGATCCACGGCAAAGATCAGGGACAAGAGAGCTTTGGAAAAAGGTCTATTCAGGAGGAAGTGAGGAATGAGACGCAGCTGAGCTTAGGGCTTTTAAAATAGCCAGTTTTGTAGAACTAATCGCTGGAGTCAAAGGCTGATTTTTTTTGGGTAGCTTCTTTGGACTCTTTGCCTTCAAGATCCTGGATTCATTTGTGAGATATCTCAGCAAGCTTCGGACGGTGTTATCTGTGAGTAATTGTGAATACCTTGAACTGCAGCCAGATTCTATTTCTAATTCTTGGCATATCTCTGCTTTCCGATCACCCTTTTATCTTTCAGAATTGTCAAAGTCAATATCTTCATCTTTGGCCAACTCAAGATCACCAAGATCTTAAATTATCATTTCTTCTTGAAACATCCAAAGATTCACTGAATGTAATATATATTGGCTTTCTATTTCATCTTCTTAAATTCTACCATTTATAATGTCTTTGTCCAATTGTGTAACAAATACCAATTGTTCTCTCATCCCCAGATTTTTCTCTCCATCAAGATGTTCCTTTGAGACCGATTTCATATCCATGTTCCAGCTTAGCATAGCCCTTTGACCAATTATTATCTTCCCTCAGTTAATAAGGTGAATCTGCTGAAAGCCTTTGGTCTCCCCTAGCATAATAAGTCATGCTTATTTCTCTTAATTTGACAGTAATGATTCAGATGCCTTTTCCATTTATTCAATATCATCTTCAACTTCATCACTCAATGGATGACCCAGGATGGAGAGCAAGCGTCCCACTCTACTTCTAAATGCTTTGAACTTGATCTTTCCCCAATCAACCATTTATCAAATACTTGGTTCATTTTCACGGTTCATATGGTTCCATTAATTAACTTTGGGTTCTGTTATTTTGCAAGATAAGCTCCATACCAGACCTCCCTGTTGCTTTCAAGCCATCACTAAAGTTATTACATATTATTTTTCTCCTTCTCCAAATTGAGGTCTACGTGTTCCTAGAAAGAATGGCAAGCTCAGATCTATAGTATGTTAGACTTTCATCCTTTTAGCTATTTTCTTTTAGATGTTCTTGCTTCAAAATGATTACTGATTGTTGTTCTTTGGGTAAATAGAATCTGGTGTGTATGTGTGTGTGTGTGTATCAAGCTGCACACCTTCACATATCTATGGTTCTTTGCTACTGCTTCTTCCTTCATTTTACAGTAGTTGGCTCTGTTTACCAGTTTAATGTTTTGCCATGTAGTCTCTCCATAGCCCTGACAGTTTAAATTAAAAAAAAGTATTTGTTACTAGATTTCTCCAGTTCCAAGGTATTGGTTTTCTTCATATTCAGATAACTGGCCTTCAAGCAGTACATTCTAGTGCCAAACAATTTCGCAACATAGTTCTTCTACTCCTATAGCATCATGGCCTCTGACCAAACCATGAGCAGTATTCCTTTCTTTAGGTTATCTGATTCATAGGTGCAGTGACAATGCTGCTGTAATTCCATACACTTCAGTCATTTGTACACAAAATATCCTTCCCAAAAGAACCAGAATCCAGTGGAACTGGGGTCCTTCAACTCCTTCAGTTGTACATCTGCCCATCTTTGGATACATCTCTTACAGGATCAGTACATTTCTCTCAGCACAGATGTAGGACAGTTCCCTTGCCTACTTGGCCTTTGTTGTTGTTGTTAGTTGTGAAGTCATGTCCGACCCATCACGACCCCATGGACAACGTTCCTCCAGACCTTCCTGCCCTCCACCATCCTCTGGAGTCCACCCAAGCTCACACCTATTGCTTCAGTGACTCCCTCCAGCCACCTCATTCTCTGTCATCCCCTTCTTCTTTGGCCCTCAATCTTTCTCAGCATCAGGCTCTTCTCCTGTGAGTCCTTCCTTTTCATTTGATGACCAAAGTATTTGAGTTTCATCTTTAGGATCTGTCCTTCTAAAGACTATAGACTAACCAGGCTCTATTCCTTGTTGTTGTTATTAGTTACAAAGTTGTGTCTGACCCATTGCGACACCATGGACAATGTTCCTCCAGGCCTTCCTGTCCTCCACCATCCTCTGGAGTCCACCCAAGGTCACGCCTATTGCTTCAGTGACTCCCTCCAGCCACCTCATTCTCTGTCATCCCCTTATTCTTTGGCCCTCAATCTTTCCCAGCATTACATTCTTCTCCAGTGAGTCCTTCCTTCTCAATAGGTGGCCAAAGTATTTGAGTTTATGTTTGTCTTATTTGAGATTCAAAGTTTCACACATACAATCATTGAAAACCAATTCTATTGTTGCATGTCATCTGCTTGTTGATTCTAAAATTAAAGACATTGGAGAATATGTCACCATTTTTCCCCCTATCTGGTTAATAGAAAAAAAAGGGCTGAAGCGTATTAAAAAAAACAACCTCAGGAATGGTTTTCCAAATTTCTTTTACATTAGAAAATTACAAAGCTTATTTGTTTCCTGTGGGATTAACAAAGGAAGCATTTCTCTCCAAGAAGATTAAAATATTTGAAATTAGTTTTTGTTTAGAAAAAAATAGAATCAATTTTGGGCACCTTCCGTTCATGAAAGAGAATGAAAGGAAGATCACACCTGAGAAAAAGAAAATGATTCCTCCTGGCCTCATTCTTCCAGCATAGCATTTTGTGAATGAGGTTTTGAGGTCATGCGTAGTCAGGATCCAACCTGAACACTGAAACATGGTAGAAGATTACATCTTCTAATGTGTTAAAAAAAAAAGCCTTATAAATTGAGATTAAAATACACACTTTTGATATACAGGATTTTTAAAGATCAACATTGAAATGAAACAAGATTTTTTTCCTGTTAGGACTAGTGGATAAATAATTAGAAAAAAGCCACGGAAAAAATCATTCAATATGATTACTGTAACAAGATTACTACTATATTCTTATATTTCACTTATCTAGTTTTATTTCTGCATCTTTCAGCTTACAATCAGGCTGCTTTAACATTTAAAGGGCAATTCTTTCTATCCATCATCTCTTCTCCTCTTTAGTGCTTCAAATCTTAACCCATTTTTTTAATTCATTCCCACACTCTTCATCTTTGTCTATCTTCATCTATATATTTCTTAACAAAAACCAGTCTTAAGGCATTTCTGGAACCTTAGGAGAGTGAAAATCATGAGTATCTCCAAAGGGCAAGGGATGCAACAGGAACTTGTTCCATAGAGATTTGGGTAGAGGTGAGATAGTTGCCTTGACTTGTCACGTTACATTAAATAACCATTGTAATTAAGAATGTTCTTTTAATTGTGGTATGTTTATGTTCTAATAATCTTAACAGTTGGAAATCTAGTATGTGAATATGGTGGTATATAATTCACATAGAGACTTGCTATTAACTTTGCATAGCTCATCTTATGCATATGAAGCATTAACCATCCAATTTTACTATGACTACTGCATTGTTTCTTTCTCTACTGGAGTATTATCCAGATTCCAGGTAGCAAAATAGAATATCAATAGCATCTTCCTCACAAACTGGCCAGTAATGGATATCATTAACATACTACAAATGTTCTCCCCCAGTGATTTCATTTGAATGTTAGAAAATGGGGAGATGACCATGTCCTATGAAACTCCAGGCTGATCTCTCTTCCCCCACTACAACACACTGAACCTGTCCACAGAGAAATGAATAGAACCACTCTTCCCTCAATGCTCATTGCTGAATAGTATAAAAGGACAATGTAAAAAAGTACAGTGATGACTTGAAGAAAATATGTGGCAACCATTAATAAAACATAAAATACCCCAGAAAACAGGGAAGTAAAAAGAAATTCAAGGTAGTCCCACATTGACTCTATATGGGTAGAAGAGAGGGTGGGGGAGGGAAAAGCTGTCAGGCTTTCAAGATTCTATCATTATAGCTTATAACATTTAATCAGAATTCTAGTATGTCTTTTATTGCCTGTCATATCTTACCTCAGAGGACGGAGAGACAAAGAGAACTGCATTACCCCATCCAGGTCTCAATAGAACTCTTCCAGGAGAGTGATCAGTATCACCTCAGTCCCATACCCAGGCCTGAACTCAGTCTCCAGAAAATCCACTTCCTCTAGGGCCGTGATGGCAAACCTATGGCACACATGCCACAGGTGGCACACAGAGCCATATTGGTGGTCATATGAGCACAGGGATAAAGTAATTGGTGGAGTGCATAGAATTATGGGTGTGGGCACACAGGCAACACCCCCCTGTTGTGTTTCCCCTGCTTTTGGCACTCGATGGCAAAAAGCTTAGCCATCACTGTTCTAGGGTAATGTGTCACCACCATTTCAGCAAACTTTCCATCCAAAAGGCTGGAGACCAGCAAATATTTATTCAAGACCACAAGATTGACCCATTTGACAGAGCCATATCGGTGGGCAGGCAAGCTCAGCAAAAAATGGGCAGTTCCCCCAGAAGTTGGCAAATGGGTCATTTCTGGCCTGGGGGGGGGGATTATTGCCCTCCCCAGGTTCCTAGAAAGGCTCTGGAGCCTGGGTAGAGCAAAAAATGGGCCTACCGGCCCCATCACATGCCAAAAATGGGGGGAGAATGGGGGTACCACACAGGCATGTGTGGGAACGGGACACATAGAATTATGGGTCTAGGCATGCACATGCACAAAACCACCACCCCATGCTTCCCCCCCATTTTTGGCATGCAATGGCAAAAGGTTAGCCATCACTGTGCTAGAGCAGTGATGGCTAACTTTTTTGCCATCGAGTGCCAAAAGCAGGGGAAACGTGGCAGGGGGTATCACCTGTGTGCCCACACCCATAATTCTATTCACTCTACCAATTAATTTATCCCTGTGCTCATGTGCCCACCAATATGGCTCCGTGTGCCACCTGTGACATGCGTGCCATAGGTTCACCATCACAGTGCTAGAGGATAGTCTAATTCAGCAGAACTTCACTCATTCTACTTTCTCAGAACTCACAGCACAAAAAGAATTACAGACAGCAGGGTCAGTCACCAAAAGAGATTTTGTTCATTAAGAGCCAAAATGACTTGGCAAACTGCTATGCAAATAATTATAGTGGCCAGATGAGCAATCTGTCTAATGGCTCCTTAAAGAGAGTTAAAACAGGGTCACCTGACAATATTCTGCCACTTCAGTAAAGAAGGAAAAAAAAGTATGTTTCACCTGTCTAATGTCACAGTGTAGGTCCCAACATAGTTACAGTACATACTTGAGGTTGGTTGAATGTACTTTTTGCCTTTCTCCAGCATTTCAAGTGTTGCTTCTGATGTTTCATTTTTCAGAGAGTCTCAGCAGCCAAGTTGCCAGCCAGGAAATTGCGCTACAAAGAGGCTGCTTGTGGGCAATAGACTCCAGTGTCCAATTCAGTTCCCAATGTCTATCAGGCACTAAACTGAACTGCTTGCCAGTGAGCTGGGAAACTCTCCAGCAGGATCCATTAGGCATTGGGGATGGGCCGCCCCATGATTATCATGTGTTACTCTTAATTGTAACTGAATCAAGGCATGATCCAATCATGGCAACAGAATAATGAAAAGCCTCTCCATTTCCAGATAATGTAAAATCTTCTCTAAAGCAAACACAAGATCTAAATTATGATTGCCCATATGACAAGGCCATGGTTGTCATGAAGGCCATGAATTCCTGAGTTTTTCCAAACAAGGTCCAGGGGCAAGGAGACTGATGTTACCCAACACCAAAAGGAGAAGGTTTTTTCGCTGCCACCAACTTTCAAACACCATTGGCTCCAGCAGATCAGGAAGGGATTATAGTAATGCCATGTGACAAATATTCCTTCTGAGAACCAATTTTCTTTAGCACAAATGGCGAAGCAGCAGAAAAAATTAATAAGCTGCTTTGAACATGCCCCAGCAGAAAAGCCAAATAGAAAATCAAATAAGCAAGTTCACTGCAGTCATTACTTGTCCAATTTAGAGCTTTCTTTAAAAACATACATTTCTCAGAAAGAAAATATTTTTTGTAATATCAAAATGCTGTTATTCATTTCCTAGATGGACCCAGTGCAAAAAGCTGTCATCAACCACACATTTGGCGTTTCACTCCCTCTAAAGAAGAAACAAGTCATCACCTGTAATGTGTGTCAACTTCGCTTTAATTCTGATGTGAGTATTTTTATTACTACTCAGTGTATGCTTTGGGTGCGTGTGTATATGTGTATTGGTAGGAGGGAGGGAGGGAAGGAAGGAAGGAAGGAAGGAGAGTCAAGGTAGCCACGGCTAAAACTTATAAAGAACAGTTGCTGGAATTGGATATGTCTAGTTTAATGAAAAGAAGGACTGGGGTGACATGATGCAGTGTTCCAATAACTAAGGGGTTGTCACAAAGAAGAGGGAGTCAACCTAATCTCCAAAGCACCTGAAGGCAGGACAAGAAGCTGTGGGTGGAAACTAATCAAGGAGAGAAACAACGTAGAGTAACGGAGTTGGAAGTGTCAGGAGACAATTAAAACAATTAATCAGTGAAACAACTTGTCTCCAGAAATTGTGGATGCTTCAATGCTGGACTTTTTAAAGAAGAGATTAGACAACCATTTGTCTGAAATGGCATAGAGTTTCTTGCCTGAGCAGGGGGTTGGACCAAAAGACTTCCAGAGTCCCTTTGACCTCTGTTATGCTGTTATCTGTTGACTCCTAGTGTCTGGCCTAGATAAGTCCCTGAAGTTTTCTTGGCCAAGTTTTCAGAGGTTTGCCCAGAGGTCACTCGGCTGGCTTTGTGCCTCAGGCAGGATTCAAGCTCCCATTATTCTGGTTTCTCTCCTGGTATTTCAAACATTATACCAAATTGATTCATATACCACTAGATTAAAAAAATGTTTACATTTTTAAAATAAATTGAGTGGTCCTTCTAGTATCTGCCAGGTGCTAGGTTTATCAAACTGCATTAACATGAACAGATGAATCTTTCATGTACAGTAAGCAAAATTTACTAACAATGCATACATTTTCCCTCCTACTTCAATCAGTTTTAAATTGCAAGTAGAAATGCTGTAGTGAGAATGAGTTTATAAGACAAATGGTTAGAGAATCAGTATAGAATGATTTTTAATTAAATACAGTAGATAGTTTTGCTAGTAGGACAATCCAAAATATGTTTATTCTATAATAAGTCCTTTTGACTTCAGGTTTACTCCTGTGTAAATAGGCAAGGGGAAGTAATCAAAATATTATTTTCTTTATTACATGCTAATCCCATGGAAAGGTCACATATTTCAGATATGAACAAGTTGAAGTGATATTTCTATGGAAAATATGGCAATTGTTTCCAGCTCAATAATAGGCAGAAAAAAGATTGTAAGCATATTTCAAATGTATACTAATGGAATATTACAATAATGATTGAAAAGTCTGTACTTCTATTTTAAACTTCTAATTAAATTAAACAGAGTAATTATTTAAAGCAAAATTTAACCAAAAAATTCTACCATTTACTTAAGACATTTCAACATCTTGTCCTATTATAGCTTTTCCTGGACCATGTTCATGTTGTTTAATTACATCCAATTTTTGCTGTATAGTAATAAACCTCTTCATTCTAAACTTGTACTCTAACAGAATTTTTATTTTTCTCCATTTTATACATATAAAGATTAGTAGTATCTAAAACCGTGCATTCACTTGCCTCAGTTCTGTGTGTCACAGGCAGACATTAACTGAATTTTCAGTTGCATTAAAACAGCCTATGGAAGATGGGGGTCATTATTCATTAACATTTTATTTATTTATTTTATTTATTAGAATTTGTCAAACAAAAAACGAGAACAAGAATAAAAGAATAAAATACAATTACAGGGACAATGGGCATGTTAGTGCTCTTATGCACGCCCCCTCTACTGACCACTTAAGTATGAAGTAAGATTCACAGAAGTCAATTTCTGACTGAAACTGTGAAAATGTGTAGCTGAGACAACTGGATCAGGTAGAGCATTCCAGACTTTGACAACTCTATTACAGAAATCATGTTTTTTACAGTCAGGTTTAGAACAATTTATATTGATGATGTCTAGCCCAAATCCATTTCATTCATCTTCTATTTCCTGCTGGCCTGTAATATCTAGCAAGTGCCGACTGAGAATAATCACAGCCTTAGGTTTCTTCTCCATCTGCATCTCCACCTAACCCTTTGTTTGTGCAGCATCTCTGAAAACTGTTCTGCTCACACTAATTCTTATGAGCTTGGTGATACTTTCTTATTACAGATGTGGCTGGCAGTAGGGTGGGGTTGGCTACAAACGTTTGGAAAATATTTTTTTCTATATCTTTATGTAGGATGCTAACTCTAAACAAGGGTGGATTCACATGGTGCTAGAATGGCTTAAATAGCATAAAATATGATTTGACATGAACATGAACATGTGCATTTTTGTTTAGATAGTGTATCCAAATTTTTTCTTACTTTGGAGATTAGTCAGTCAGAAAATAAGACATCTAGGTAAACGTAAAACTCTTCCTTTGTTCTTCTGAAATACAACTCTATGTGTGTGTGTGTGTGTAAGAGAGAGAGAGAGAGAGAGAGATGGAGTTGCAGCAATAGTAAAATTTATATTCATTTTGTTAAAGAATGCAAAGTTAGAAAATATATATTTTGGATGAATCTAAGATGTTTGTGATCTTTTTCTACACTTTTTAGAAACATATGGCTGGCTGATTGCATTTAAAACAGAATTTTTAATGTATTTATTCATGCATTTAATGTATTAAACATTAATGTAGGTTTCACCCTGCTCAGTATTGGAATTCAGCCCTCAGCATGCCACAATGAGGCTGACTCAGACTTTAGACCAAAAACGATTGCCCATCTCTAATTCAAATATTTGCATCAGCCAAAATAAGAGTTGTACTTTGAGCACGTGTGACTTACATCTTATTGGAAGGAATAACTTAGATGAACATCCAAATATAACTTCTACAATAGAGCCCAAAGGAAATTCTAATGTGTTCTGTTGCTGTAAGGAAAGTATTTTAAAAGTGCAAAAAAGGTTTCCATCTAATTATTTTTTTCTTTCAGCAGTTAACCTCCAGGCAATTAATTACCTTGTGTACTACATTTAAAGCAGCACTAAGCTTCTTACTGAGATTGCCATTAATACTGTTTACTACATTAATTCAAATGTGAAAAAGTGACATAAAGAACTAGAATGTAGCTCTACACGGTCACAGCTATGAATTAAAGTTGAGATGACCTGAGTAACCAACCTTTTAGACCTTTTAGGGATCAAGAGCAAAAGCCCCCTAAAAATGAGAAAACAGAAGGTTTTACTAAGCAAGTAAATAATGGAAAAATAATTGACCAAAAACATCAAAGTGTGAGGGACATTTAAAATTTTATGAGGCGGCCATGTTGTCTCTGCTTTAGTAGTTCAAGATATCTATGAATGTTTGATATCTCTGGTCACTCTATAATATGTACAAGGATTCCTAAGAATGTCAAACAAAGAAACTCAGGGTATTTGTTTGTTTGTTTGTTTGTTTTGTTTCATTTTTGTGAACAGGTTTGCTGGAAGCCACAGTGCTTCATCACAAAGCAACACTATTCCAAGATTTTAAAAATGACTGACAAGCTATGCTAAATGCAGTGCTGTCTACTTACATACAGTAACAGAATTAGGATTTCATATTCTGTCCTGGGTTTGGGAACAGAGTTTCAGATTTTTATACATGCTATAAAGTTCATTTTGGATTGTCCTAATATTATAGCTCAAAACACATTTTATATTATATGCTATAATGAATTATGTTAAGATTTAGGTTTATACAGGTAGTCCTTGATTTACAACGACAATTGAGCCCAAAATTTCCACTGCTAGGTAAGACAGTTGTTAACTGAGCATTGTCCTGTTTTACAGCCTTTCCTGCCACAGTTATTAAGTGAATCACTGCAATTATTAAATTAGTAATGTGGCTATTGAGTCAATCTGGCTTTTCTTGCCTGGAGTTCACCAAAGGTTATTGCATGACCCCCTTACATTGCAACCATTGGGACCATCGTCAGGGCCACAACCAGGAAGAGGAGCTGCCCAGGGGTCATGCTTGCCTCGGATAAGGGACTTCCGGTTTCCGGCACACAAATCTTCTGTCTACTGCCATGCATGCGCATGCGCTGATCAGCTGGCCAGTGCCCATGCTCATGGCAGAAAACAGAAGACCTGCTCCTCTGGTTTCCAGCACTGCCACATGCACAAAGGCCAACTGATTGTTGTGTGTGCATGCTCACCAGGAGGAGGAATGAGAGACATAGTTCCGTGTGCCACTTTGGGCACGTGTGCCATAGGTTCGCCATTGTGGCAATATGAAAACCAGGGCACGTCAAATGGCAGTTGATCGTCACAGTATCATTTTTTATATTGTGACTATTGTTATCCTGGATGAGTTCCAAATGTGACCTCATCAGTGTGGTATATTGCAGTGTTGTCACTTCCCTTGATCTCGATGCTATTCCTCTGTTGATGTTGCCTAGGAATGTGTTAACTTTTTTTGCCAGCTGTAGCACACTCATACTTAAGTGGTAGTACACCAGGATACCTAAAACCCTCTTATACTGCTAATCCAGATACTGCCTATTCTGTACCTGTGCATCTGTTTCTTTTCAAAGTTCAGAACATTATTTTTCTTATCACTCAACTATATATTGTTGGTTAGGGTCCAAGTCTGTCAAGATCCTTCTGAATCTTGAGTTTCATTGAATAGTACATGCTGAATACAGGTGGTCAATCAACTACAGATCCATCTGGTAGTGGTATTGCCTATCCTGCATTGTTCCAACTTGTTCCATCTTATGAAGAAGGAGGATACAATCTACTTTATCAAGCGTTGTACTGAAATCTAAGAATATTTTAACTACAGTACTCATTTCCTTGGTCCAACTATTTAGTCACTTTATCAAAGAAGGTAATAAGATTTGTTTGGCATGAGGTGTTCGTAACAAGCCTTTCCTGACTTCTATTAATAATTAAATTATTAAATATAAAGTAATAATAGTTAATTATTTCCTTGTGATTGGGACCAGAGCAAGTGAAGTCCCATCAGAAGAGAATATGTAGGAAAGGTATTTTTAAAAAGTTGCAATTCATTCTAGTTAATGAAGTTTTGATAGATGGCTATATAAATATATCTTGATATTGTGTAAGTTTTCTCTTTTAAGTATATCATGTTAGCATGCTGTTTTTAAAAGTACACATTTATGTTCTTGCTTACACTGCAAAATAAAAAAGAGCATAACTTACAACTGATTTAATTGATTTGGTGTCAACTACTCTTTAAATTAGTTTTACATTTTATAATTTCATAAACAAGAATATCATATCTAGAAAATAAGTGAATGGCCACTTTGATTATTTTACAAATTTATCTTTACTACAGACACAATGGAGAAAAATACTGAGAGATTCTGTCATTTAGTGGTGATAAAGGCAACAACTGGAAAAATAGTAGTGCAAATGGGATATTAGAATGCCAGAAACAGAAGAACCTAGAATCAAAGGAAGATTTGGTCTAGATAAACATAGTAAGGCAGGAGGTAAGTTAATAGAGTTTTACATAGAAAATTATTTTTTCATCGCCAAGCACTCCTACTTCAAGCTACTTAAAACTAGTCCTTACACCTGAATATAACTAGATGGAAAACATCACAATTAAATTAATTATAGAATAGGAAACAGGAGTTAAGGAAGTGCAAACTTTTTTTAATCAAGTTATTATTATTTTTTAACTAACAAAACAATACGTGAACAGTGTGACGTCTGGATGTCATTCATTCTAATACAAGTAATACTATCCAAATCAATCATAATTATTTCATTCCGTCAACTCATATTTCTAATACATAATATCCATTTATCTTAGTTTACAATCTATCATTGTTCAATTATTTCAGAGCTTCTCTTGTTATTACTTCCATTTTATTATATAACCATGTATATATTGATATTCCCCCATCTCCTATTTCTATCACCCCTTCCAACTTTTAATTATATCCTCCTTTACCAAAAATAAAACTTTTCCCTTCTTTCTTTTTTAACTTCTAATCATATAAGGAAGTGCAATCTGATCAGCCAGGAGATTTCCAGGTGCAGATTATGGAACAGACCATGAATTATTGCTGTCAAAAGCACCAGTTAAACTTAGAAAATTAAAGACAATAACTGTGCCAGCAGGATTTAATTTGGAGGGCATTTAGTCAGAATATCAAATTAGTGTAATGCACAGATTGAAAAATTTTAATTTATGCAAAGAAGAAACTAAGAAGCCCATGGGCAGATAAGAGGGATGGGGAGGGAACAAAGGTTCAAAGAAAAAAAAAAGCTCCTAGTAGTTTTTTTAAAAAGCTATCATAATAACCAGAGAAAAACAAAAGATGAAAGCCTTGAGCAGCAAGAAGGATGCAGGATGACAGAATGCAGGTTTTTAACATCAATCAAAAAAGGACAGTGAAAGATATATCAATAAAGAATGCCAGAAAATAGGTAAAAAATAACAAGAAAGGAAAAAGTGATATTTTTAGAAGAATTAGAGGAAAATGTGTGGATAAGTTAGTGTAATCATAAAAGAGATCTAACAGAGCCAAATGACAGAAACCTATGCAGAGAGAGAAAATGAATGAATGAATGAATGAATGAATGAATGAATGAATGAATGAATGAATGAATGAATGAATGAATGAAT
>JANHFP010001014.1:0-17325 GCA_032468135.1 Calamaria suluensis | reverse complement strand
TTTTTTCTACTTGCATTTTTTTACGTGCTTTCGAAACTGCTAGGTTGGCAGAAGCTGGGACAAGTAATGGGAGCTCAGCCCGTTACACAGCACTAGGGATTCGAACTGCTGAACTGCCAACCTTCTGATCGACAAGCTCAGCTGTCTTACCCGCTGAGCCATCATGTCCCTAAACTACAGTAGGGTAGTCAAAATATACAGAACAATAGAAATGTTGAACTCAATAAAAGGCAGTGCAGAAAGCACAAGTTGATTTAATAATTTAGCTTTTAAGAGATGCACAGAACAGGATGGTTGCATCTCCTGAATTAATAGAGGCAATAAGAGCCATGTCCAAAGTTGAATGCAATACCTATACCACATGGAATTCCTTGCGACACAGAACGAGGGCTGTTGTCCTCTTAATTTGTTACCCAACATTTCCTGAATACATTTTCTATTATTTAAATTACAATTCTGCACAACAGTGAGTTGTAATGCAGGTCCAGTAATTTCCCACTGGCTGTGACAAAGATATTTAAAGTGGATATAAGATAGATATGCCAGATCATTACCGATTCTTCCCTGGGACTGGTAAACAAATTAGATTAAAGGCACTGTCATTGCTGTGCAGGCAGCAAGCAGTGCATGCAAATTTAAGGAAGGGAAACTCTGGATGGAGTTGATATCAGTCCAAATCTTACTGCAGCCGAGCGGATGTGATGCAGAAAATATCTGAGATTGGCATCAGTCTGTGAATCCCACTGGAGGAGATGAGCCCATTATGAGATGTAGTATCTTTTCAAATTCCACACAGCCTTTCATCCCTCTAAAATAGAACACATGGATGATAGACTTTGCTGTTCATGTTCTTCCACTCTATTAAATTTCTTTAGTGGAAGCAGACTTCTTGCCATCTTCAGAAGAATCCCCAAAAAACCTTTCTGACAGTTTTTACAATCTAAATCAGAGAATGCCCAAAGAAAAAAGAATTAGAAAGAAGTTTTTTTAAGGGAGGGGGAATTAATTAATGTATTTATGTATTAATTACTTTATTAATTAATTTATTCTGCTAAACTCTGCTAAACAAATAATTCCCTCAACACTGTCAAACTATTCACTGTCTGCACTACTAATCTTCTCATCGTTCCCATCACCCATCTCTTCCCACTTATATGACTGTAAATTTGTTGTTGGTATCCTTATGATTTATATTGACTGTTTACTAATATGATTTGATTGCTTATCTGTATCCTATGACTATCGTTAAGTATTGATTCTTGATGAACATATCTTTTCATTTATATACACCGAGAGCATATGCACCAAGACAAATTCCTTGTGTGTCCAATCACACTTGGCCAATAAACAAAAAACTATTCTATTCTATTCTTCCTGGGGGTAAGTGACAACATAGGCATCTTAAGATTGCAATGGAAATATGACAAGGCAAAATGTATATCATGATGCCACAATGCAGATCTGGTCAAAGGGGTAAGGAATGAGGTAAGGAATTCCTTACCATTGAGGTAAGGAATGGATATCCAGGCATGTATCATCTTCTTATATATGTTCTTGCTGGAAAGGATTGCTTCTGGAAACTGATTTTTTCCCAAAAGGTATGTGGGGCTGCATTGCTATGATGTTCTTCCTGGAATGTGTGGATGGGTAACTCATTCTCAAAGTGGGGAAGTGTCACCATCCATGACAAAAGCATCTGCAGTCATGGGAAAGAAAGGAGATGCAAATGTCCATGGAAATGCTCAGCCATCCAGGTCATAGTGGTCCCAACAGTGCTTTTTTTTTTCAAGAGGCAACTGGACTTTCTTTGCTTTTCTTTGAAGACCTTTCACTTCTCATCCAAGAAGCTTCTTCAGTTCTGACTGAATGGTAGAGAATGGAAAATAAAATATTACATTCCTTGCAGTCATCTCTCCTGCAGTCACTGCAGGAGTGTAAGTCCTTCCATTCTCCAACATTTCATCAGAAATGAGGAAGCTTCTTGGATGAGAAGGGAAATGTCTTCAAGGAAAAACAAGGAAAGTCCAGTTGCCTGTTGGGAAAGGAGATGCAAAGAAATCAAGGAGGCACTGAGCAGTGTCGGGAGTCCATCGTGCAATCATGCATTTGTGTTTCTCTGGGCAGAAGGAGGGAAGAGCCAGAAAAAGAGAAGAGCAATAAAAAGAGAGCATCCTAGAATTCTCAAGCAGAAAGCTTCTTTGTTTAAGGCTCTTCAGGTTCCATCAATATTAAAATAAACCTTGCAGATTTTAGCAACCTTTTGTTATGCTTCCAGCTGATGGCAAGTAACTCTGCCTGTGTGCGTTATTTTGAACTATTCTGCATAGATTCTTTTTGATATGTGTAATATGGCTGGATGGATGGTTGTTGTGGGTTTTTTTCCCCTATCCATTTAGCTCCTCTTAGTTACTATTTTTCTCCCCTGAGTAGCTTCTTCAGTCAATGAAAGATGGCATTGAAAAGAAACGTGCTAATGATTCCTGACTGCACGGCTTTCTTCTACGCGTTCCATAACTGAATATTTCATACGCTGGCATACCAAGAATAGCATGACATTTTATGATAATCATTTTGCTGAAATGTTGCTCAATATTTAGGTACCGTTCCTTGAAGTGAGACTCACAAATAAGTATGTTGCCAGTCTCCCAGAGGAAAACGAGAGAAAATAATTCTGACTTTAGGGGATAAGCTAAGCGAAGCACAAGCCGCTTAATTAAACCAACCTTCCAGTTTCTCAAGGGAAATAACCAGGGAATTATGGGATAGTTCAACAGGCCAAACTTGGTAATTGATGAAACTTCCTTTGTTTTGGGAAGATACCTTTTTGATATGCAGTAAATTAATTCCAATTATATTCAACTGATGCTTGATGTTTTAGTGCATGAAATACATACTAGAGCAGGGGTCTCCAATCTTGGCAACTTTAAGACCTATGGACTTCAACTCCCAGAGTTCCTCAGCCAGCAAAGCTGAGAGTTAAAGTCCACAAGTCTTAAAGTTGCCAAGGTTGGAGATCCCTGTACTAGAGCATATAGTTTTGCTTCTTTTTGGTTTTGTCCTTAGACCTTTATTGTTACGGAACCTTTCACCTGGAAGCAGTTCTTCAGGATTTTCATACAGGGCAAAGTATATAAAGAGAGACTATTTTGAAATAATTTTCAGAGGATAACACTCCCCGTTCCATTCGGAAATCTACTAGATGTATTGGGTTACCATCCCCAGAATTCATTCTTGGAAGATGCAGGTAAGATGTCTTATTAGCCAAAAAGGTGGTTAAAAAAGCACATTAACCTTCTATATTTTAATTCTTTTAATTAAAGCTTCCTTGTGTGCTTACATGATGTGAGTAGCATCCTATTAGAAACAATTACCTGACCCCTGCAACCATTGTGGTAGATTATGCAAAATTGATCAAGTGAGCATTTTTTTTCCAAGACCAAATTGCAAGATGTCAAATTTGTGAACAGGCAGAGCTATACAATTTTTGGTTGAAAGAAGAAACTCACCTCCCCACTGATCAATATAAATGTAAGCCAACACCCTCACACCATCACACCTTTCCTCCTGTCTCCTGCAGAAAAGGAAGAAAACCACACCCTCTTTTCAGGACGTATGGAATCTCACACATGCAGGGGGCATACAAATATTTTAAATTCTTTTCTTTCTTTCTTTTTTTATTCCCTTCTACATTTCTCTCAACTTCTGTCATAGAGAACAAGACACAGTAAAACAAATATAAAGTTGGAGAGCCATGATGTTGAAAGCATTGTTTTTATGCAACAATAACAATAACAATATATTTAACAATAACAATAACAACAATAACAATGTAAATCGCTCTAAGCTAGACTGTAGGATGTATGACTTCTGCAGTAGAGTTATAAATGTTTGGAACAACCTACCTGATCCTGTTGTTAGTCTCCCTAATCCCCATGCTTTTTCTCTTAAACTGTCTACTGTGGACCTTTTTAAAAAGTCCTTAAGGGGGTGTGCATAAGTGCATCTGCGTGCCTACCATCCCTGTCCTACTGTTCCCATCTATTTGTAATCATCCTATGGGTTTATGGCTAAGTTTTGAATATTTATATCTTTAATTGTGGCAATTTTTGTGCCAATGTCTATGTTTATACTGTTACTTGTTTCCTTGTACTTGTTGACAAAATTAATAAAATAAAAAATAACTAAAGGTTGTTCTCAACCTTTAAAGGTCTTCCAGAGAATAGTCCATTGTTTTGAAAGTACCCTCCATCTGAGGTACCTTCAAATTCAACTGGGGGAAGAGCAAGGCCCCAAATAAAATGTGAGCACTCCCCACACATGGACCCCATCCCCCACACATGTGTGGCAAAAACCCAAAAACCACTTGGCTGGCGGGAGATGCGCATGCATACGCGGTGAAGCTGGGCTGGGGCGACGACTGGCGTGCCCGCAGAGAGGGCTCTGTGTGCTACCTGTGGCATGTGTGCCATAGGTTCACCATCACAGGTCTAGAACAATTTGCCACAGGCAACTCACTGCAGCCAACTCCACGGAAATGGAGTTACATCAATATTGAAGAAATGGTGGAATAGAATCATTAAGGAAACTATGCAAAAGGATGCGCAAAATAAAATGTGATGTCAAAAATTAAAAATATTTTAATAATATTTTAAATACTTAAAATTGAATTGTTCCAAGGTGAATTGTCCTATGGCAGTTGTCAGATTCTGACATGAATGATGCCACACACAAAACGTTTCTCAGCTGGTTTAACACAAATATTTAAAAATTCAGACAGCATTAAAACAAAGTTTTCAGCTACTGAAGGCACATATGAAATATATTTCAACCTTCATATGCATAGCTTCTTGGAATGTAATTTTGATAAATGTTATGCTATACGTTTGGAGCACATAATCTTTACAATAGCATGTTTTAGTATTAAGGAGAAAGTTGTTCTTAGGTTTGCTGGTAAAATAAAATACTGGTAAATTACTTAGCAATCATCTCTACTATAGTAGCATATGTTGAGGTGATGCTTAAATCTACTAAGTTATATCTACATTTATATTTAAAGTATAAATTAGAATATGCCATGCAAATGTGTCTGCTTTTGCTCTTTCTTCCTATCTCTCTCTAAGTGAAAGGCACTATTTCATGAAATTGTATATATGTATACATTTGTTTGATTAAAGCCAAAAAGCAGGAAATATAAGCTGAATCATCTATATGTGTTATTAGAGGAATAGTGAGCTGCACATCCCACGAATTGCTTTGGCTGCATTTGTCCAGTGCTTCCTAATTAGAATGGGGGAGAATAGGGCAATAAGAAGATACTATCTAAACTGATTTTGTTTAAAAAAACAAACAAACAAATCTTCATAGCATTGCTAGAAATGGAAGCATTTCCATGTGTCTCTTCAGTAGCAAAAATGTGGTATAACTTTTGTTGACAGTCTTGAAGATAGTGTGTCCTCTATTGAAAGGAACATACTATAGTAATTAAATTTAAAAAATGTTAAGAATAAAATGGTGGTGCGGTGGCTCAGCAGTTAAGATGCTGGCCTTATCAGCTGGAAAGCTGATAGGCCAGGTTGGAAACCCGAGCTACATGCAACGGGGTGAACTCCTAGAAGTTTGAAAGCATAAAAAAAATGCAAGAAGATAAATAGGTACCAATTCGGTGGGAAAGTAACAGCGCTGTGTGATGTCATGTTGGCCATATGACCACAGAAATGTCTTCAGACAGCACTGGCTCAGTGCTCTTGAAATGGAGGTGAACATTGCCTCCTATAATCACCAACAACTAATGGAATAAAATCCGCAGGATTTGCTTGGCTATATAACATGGAAAACTTGCCAAATTTCATGGGCAACTGGAAGAAGGACTCTCTCTTTCAGAAACTGAGTAATGAACTATTTCATATCAAAGATTAATCCATATTGTGCCAACCTGTAGTATTTGAGATGTTGACCTACAACTCATGTCTTCACTACACTACATGTTTCCTAGAAGTTGAGCCGCATATTTATTTATTTATTATTTAAATTTTTATACCGCCCCATCTCCGAAGACTCGAGGTGGTTGAGTAGACACTATGGAGTGTCATTGGTTTATCTTTTGTGCTATTCTATATTGTGGCTTGCTTTGTTTTGACTTAGCATTTTCCATGAACTGAGCTTCTGTTATTTATAAATCATGTTTTATGATTAGGGCATGTACGAACCCAGCCAGTAGTAAAATAAATGATGTCATGGCTCAGTGTATGAACCTGATCATTTCGAAATAAATTCTTTGCAGTCCTGATGTTGCCAAGACAGAATTTAGGGAAATTTTGTATTTACAGTAGTTTGAATTGTTCTGTTAATGAGTTGGTAAACTTCAAATTGATTGCTTGTATGAAATATCAATCAGTTTATTATGCAGACATAGCAGCTGTTTGAATGAAGAAGAAAAGTATGTGCATGGCTTGGTGGGCATGGTGTGGCTTGGTGGGCGTGGCTTGGCAGGTATGGCAGGGGAAGGATACTGCAACAACTTCATTCCCACTCCACTCTTGTGGAAGGATATTGCAGTATCTCCATTCCCACCCCACTCTGGGGCCAGCCAGAGGTGGAATTTGCCGGTTCTCTGAACTACTCAAAATTTCTGCTACCAGTTCTCCAAAACCTGTCAGAACCTGCTGAATTTCACCCCTCCATTATGAGATATGTTAGTATCAGGTTGGAGATACAATTTAATTGTATCTTATTGTAAACAAATAGGAGGAGGCATAATGGGAGCATCTACTAAATCAGGGGTCTCCAACCTTGGCAACTTTAAGACTTGTTGACTTCAACTCCCAGATTTCTTCGCCAAAGTTGGAGACCCCTGTACTAAACTGCCTTAAAACCCAGCATAATAATGATTTCAGAGAAAAATAAAAAAAATATTGAGGTTTTCCAGTGTTCTTCCTAGTACTCCTGCTTAGTTTAACTGTTCAACAAGCTGATTTAATGGGGAAGAATCATTCAAATTGTTTTGAATACCAGAATATCAGGACAATGATATTGTAGCATTATAAAAATGAAGGTTTTGATGTAGGTTAATAAGCTGCTCTGTTTTTAATTATATTGCTAGTGCTATGAATTATAAATGGTGAAGGCATAAAATTTTAGTCTTGCTTCATGACTAAGGAGACCTTTTCAGTAATTGAGTCACTGTCTGGGTGAGTTCATGGAGGAATATTTGTTGGAAAATGTGGTAATAGCCTGAACTCTGGTTTTCACAATTACATCATCCTTCTCAATAAACCAGGTCAAATATACGCGTTTAGAGTGTATATGGCTGCTAAGGAAAGAGACATTTTAAAAGCCAGCTTTGTGCTTTGCTTCTTGTATTTGGATCCATTTGTGAGAATATGCTTAAAACTTTTTGGATAGTGCATTCAGTTAGGCTTGAATGTGACTTTTGTTTAAAAATTTCAAAGAGATCAGAATGTGTGGGCTAGAAGAGTCGTAAGTTGTGTGCTTTAGGAAAATATGGACCTCATCACACATGGAGAATGATCTAGAAGCAATGACTCTTAAATGTGAGTATTAAATGTTTAGACACATATGAGAAACACTAGCATAAATCTGGAAAACGCATCTAGTTCTGTAACATATGAACTATCAATGTGTAGGTTCAAATGTTCTTCTTTCTTTTTTATGACAACTAGCCATAATAGTTGTCAGATGGGGTATTTTTGCCAAGTAAGACCTGATCTTCAAACAAAGCTAAGCTAAAGCTTTTCCAGGTGTCTTGTGCTGTTAAGTTCTGATCAGTCCTTTGGACTGTGTTGATTAGAATAACTTGTATCTTCAGCTGTGGTTATGCCGTTTTTATATGTATGATATCCTGAGGTGAGCATTTAATGATAAATAACAAAAAGCATTAACATTCAAAGCCTAAAATGACAAATGGAGAAACACTGTTCAGATAATGGAAGATACTGCAAAAACAATTAGGGGGCGAAGTCTCAGGGGGAAGAGCGTCCCAAAAAGTTTGTAACATTGTGTGGAAAATCCATCCAACTGGAGACTGTAGCGCAAACTGAGACTGATTCCAGTGATTGTCAATATCTCTTACAGACAAGGATTTTTTCCCTCTCAAAATTGTCTCAAGTAGTTCAATACCTCAGATGCTTTGTTTGCCGTTTTTTTTTAGAGGGAGAACACACTCCCATTAAGAAACGTCTTGATTTTTGACTTGATATTCAAGAGGTGAAATGAGGATGACTTCAGAGGATGACTTTTCGGTGCCTTTTCACAGTTTAAAGAAGTTTATTCTCCTCTGAATCTTTTGTGAAAGAAGGATTAGATTTTGAATTGACAGATGGGGCCTGCTATAGATGTAGAGGCAGGATCTTGTGATGGCAAAAGGCGTTTTATTTGTATTACATTTATACAATTGGGAGAGGCCGCTAACATCTCTTTTTTGCTCTGGATGACTCATGTAAGATATTAGCTGCTCAGATCACTGGGAAAAATTGCTTTGCATAAACTTCAGGCTTAAGGATCTTGTCCAGAATGTTTTATATGTGAAGTTTGCATGCACTCAAGTAGTTCATGGCTATATTATCTGAAAATTACATTGATTGAAGTGTATCTCATATTTTAAATACTATGCATTGTTTCTTCTAATTTATGGGGTTTTTTTGGTAGTATTTATGCTTCAGAACGCCTTAAAGAATTTTAAAAGCAGAAAAACATAATTAACAAACATTAGTAAGCTGTGTTTCAATATGAAAATCCAAATACCATGATATGTTGTAGTAGGGGGAAAATATATGCTGGGAAATGATCTGATACACAAATTAGACATGGAAGGTTCATAGCTTCATTTTGGAAGGTTGTCTTGTAACTTAAGTCCTTTTTATTTCTCATTCCAACAAAGTAAACATTCATGGGTCTCACAGTGAAAATCATCTTGATTGATAATGTATTTCACAAATCCTACTGATTTCCAAATAGAAACTCCTTTTACAAAACAATGCTTATTTACAAACTAATGCACACATACAAGGAGAATATGGAATTAAAACTTAAATTATGCAGTAATGTTAGATAATTAAATAGGAAATTTTGATGGAGCAAGACAATATTTGAGCACTTTCTTTCATTTAATGCCAACTGCCAAATTGAGACTGAGTTCATATATACTGCCCTAAGCATATTATGGCTTGCTTAGATTTTGGCTTTGAGTGATCCATAAATTTAACTATTTTTTATTGAGTAAATCATAGTTTATGGCTTTGTGCGAATACAGTCTATGGTAAGTATTCACATTAAACCAAACAAGTTGTGTTTTCCTGGATAATATTGATGCATATGTCTAATAAACATAGTTTTATTTTATAAACTGTTATTTTTAGAAGAGACTGGATTCCATGACAATATCAGCATCCAAAAGTGCTTCAAATACAACTTCAAAGTTAATATTTTCCCTTTCTTCTTTTACATTGGGACATTTTCAATTAACTTTCAGATCTTCTCATTAGGGATTTTTTTTTAAAAAAGATTATTATATTTGAGACTCCCTTAAGTGAAGGTGTGTCAAATTCATTTTGCTATTTTAAGAGTTTATTTTAAAAGCTTGTTTGATCCATTACAGAAGATTGTAAGTAATTTATTGTTATGTGGGTTCTTTTTATTTCGCCACAAATATCTAACTTAACAAACCAAACCTAACTATTTTTGGTTTTTTTTCTCTGTCTCTTGTGTATTTTATCCTTCATTAAGAATCTTAATAACTTTGTATAAAGTGACTCTGGACCAAATCCAGCAGAATTGAAATCCCATTGTTTCAATACCTATAAATTAAGCATTTGCTTTTTCTTCCATTGAATCAATAATGAATTATGTTTGATTTATTCCATTAGCAGGAAATGGTGCATGAGTCTGGGTATGACTAAGGCTGGTAACCTAGTTTAGCCTTTTCTGTAATATTAAAAAGCCATATAAGTGCCTCTTTTGTCCAATGCTGTGATTGGCTATGGAAGTCAATACTTTTGGGCTCATTTGGTGAGGATTATAACAAATGGAACCTTTCAAGTTGAAAGAAAAAAGAAGTAAATGGAATGAAAAGAAAATGTAGGATAAGTTTTGTGTCCATGGGAATTAAAGGTTCTTCCAACCACTGATAAATGCATGCAGAGAAATAGAGATGTAGGCGTATTTATGAATTAAAAGTGAATAATATTTGCTAAGAAATGTAAATTGGTACCATCTAGGTTTCTACAGGAATCTATAGGTTGATAATGGTTGCATGTCAACTCCAGTAAATTGTGATGACAGAAGAACCCAAAATAAATGTTGGTAAAAATGTGCAACTTGAATATGTTCAGTGGGTTATCTTTTGTTTTTTGAATGGCTCAATGGGTAGAAAGAAGGAAAAAAATAATATTTAAAAAGTGATCAACTTCTTGTAGATTCAAGAAAAAAGGAAAGATCACTTAAGTAAGAATTTAATTTGAAAAGAATGTTTTAAATGTCTGATTTATGTATTTCTTTGCACATGTAACAAATTAATATAAAATTACGATATGCTTTTTTAAATGAAAGACAAAAGAATTGTGAAGGATGTAACAGGAGGAAGTTCTGAAGTCAATCTTGGGAAAATGGATATGGAAGAGGAAAAGAAGTGGAACCCCCCCCCCCTTTACAATAAATTCAGGAAGACGAAGTATGAATCCTTTATAAAAAGGATTATAATATATTAATGCTAATGGATACTAGGAAAGACAATATAAAAACGGCTTGGAATAGAGTGACAATAATCCAGAATGCCACAGAGGATTGTAGAAATACATCAATTCGAAATATGAAAAAGGAACGATAAAGTGAAAGAGACTGTGGATGAAAAAATGCATGTAATAGAATTATAGCTTCAAAAATTACAAAAAATATATACTAAAAATGGATATATATATAATGAAAAACAGATGCAAAAATATGTAATCTGATAGAGTAAAAGTTATTATTAAGAGACATGGAAAATGTGGAGTGATTTAAATTGGAACAATTATTTTGGAAGTGAATGAAGTGTACTGAGCAAGGAGGCTTCTGCAGAAAAAGAAAACTTTGGACCATTATTTATGAAAAACTTCCTTCAATAGCATTATGTTCTTTTCATTAAGTTCTTAAAACAGCCAGTGGAACATAAACTATGCTGGGTAGCAGTGGTGAAGTCCTCCCCTGTTAGCCACTGTTTCACCACCCACACATGTGCAGTGCATGCCAAATGCACGCTGCACACATGCGCTTATATAGTATGCACCAAATGCACAGTGCATGCCAAATACATGCTCCATGTGGAAAAAGGAAATTTAATAAGGTAAATAGAATAGCGGGGGACAGCTGCATGATTTAGATTCAGTAGAAAGCAGGAAATTGCACGCTGCACAACTGATTGTCAGACATAATGATTCTGACCAACCCGTAGCCTTTTTTTTTTTTTTTTTACTACCGGTTCGCTGAACTGGTAGCTTTTATCACTACCGGTTCGCTCGAACCCAGTGCGAACCGGTAGGATTTCACCACTGCTGTGTAGTTTGGTTTCAACCCTTTGCCTTTGTTACATCTCATTTCTCCGTCTTGGTGTCTTCACTGTTACACATTCATATTCACTTTTGATTACATTACTTGCTTTTGGCACATTTGGCTCAGGCCAAATTTGCATGTCAGCTCAAATGGTGGTACACAAGGAATGCGACCAAGGCAGCTGGTGCTGTTGACAGAAGGAAAGGCCCTGCCAGCCAGGTTGCTGATTTATTAGTAAGACTAGCATCCCTTTCCAGGATAGAAGGTTTCTGATGTGGTTTTCAGCATCATCCAAATTAATTGGCCTGTCTCTCTCTCTCTCTTTCTCTCCCTCTGTGTGTTTTAGTCTTACGTAGGCTGACATCTTTGGAAACCAGGAGAAGCAACAGTCACTGAATGCTGAACCTTTCTTCAGGAAAGTCATGTTTCATCTGTGATGAGTCAGTGGTACAATCCTCATTTTGCAGCAAAACGACCCACTGCTATACTTTGTCTCTTCCTAAGACAGGGATGCAATTTTGCTTCTTTTGACTATCTTGCTTTTCATTCCGGGTTGAAACATTCCCATCAATATGAAATAAACAAATCCTATTTAAATTGGTTAGAACCCTGTTCCATCAGGTCCAGCAGAACAGGGTTTGTTTCAGGTTTCTCGAAAGTGTCATCTGATGGTACCTAGAAGAGGGCTTCTGTTGATGCTCTTGCTGCTGCATCTGACCTACAGAAAATTATTCCAGAGCCTGAAGACCTGTCCATATCAGTCAAAGTTTTAATATGATCTTATCTATCTGCATGTGTGCCCACACAATAAGAGTATGTGAATAAGAGAATGAGAATTTCCAGCTTCTTGCTACTTTCCCTACTTTCCTCCAGTTTACTTATTTTAAAATTGTTGCGTTTGAGCATGGGGATGCTTAAAGGGTGTGTCCTTGGATCCCCAGCTGTGCATCCATTTCTAGGCGCGCATATCCAAACTTCTTATCAGTTATTTCTGTTTAATTCTGCAATAAACCCTTCCTTATGATTTTCCTAGTTTAGCATCTCTCATGGTGTTTTCACTGCTTTGTGTATTAAAATAAAAAGTATGTGAATGTTAGTCATAAATTACATGTATGTAATCTTCACAGCATAGTTGATACTGATAGAACAAACAAAATTTCCTAGTGTCAGCCTTCACTTCCCAAATAGTTTGCATAAATTCACAGCCAACTTGTTGGCACAATTAGCATTCTATGGTGGCCTAATTCAGAAGCAAATAGCAAGCAAACGTACCTAGGTGTTTAGAGCAAATACAGAAACATTAATTTAAAGACCTTCTCTTTCCTTCTGACAATTAAGTGAAAATCTTCAATTCATCTCCAGCTATCACAGTGTGAAATTCTCATCAAAAATCTGTTTGCAAAAAGGTAACACTGTGATCTTGATAAACATTTCTTTTTTCCCCTACATTTAGAATGATATACTTGAAAAACATAGGCAAGGATGCAAACCATACATTTAATGAAATACATGATTAGACGTATAGTTTGTGAAAAGAAACATGCTTTCCTTAACCCTGAATTGGAGTTTATTTATTGCAAAGTCCAGTTTATGTTGTGTTTTTTAAAGTCTGAAAAGTATAGCAAATAAGATATTTGGAACTTGGACATTTTGACTTAAGAATATGATCGGCAATATATATATGGAAATCTTTGCTGAACATCTAATATCCCTAGTAAGAAAATTGATGTTATAATCCCAAAGTATAATATTATTCTTATTTCTTAATACAAACAATAAAAATTGATTTCATTGCAGTAACTCCATTCAAATAAAGGACAAGATCTTTCTAAAGAATTATTTGCAACAGTGGGTCTCTGATGTATGGTAGAGCATATAACCATCTATCTAATGCCTACCAGCTACTTTTGCTCATGAAAGGCTCTTAATATCTACCTAAACAATTTTTAAAATTACTAAAACAATATGTGAAAGGAGACAGATGTATAAATTTCAACAGCTATTGTCTTTGGCTGAAGTTTCTTATGGAAGTCAAAAATGTACTTTCCCTTTCCTTGGCTCATACCTCCCTTCCTTTGATGGGCTCACCTTTAAGTGGTTGGTTTTAAAATTATCTTTACAATCCATTATTGCATCTCATGGATGAGGCAAGAGCCTATCTCAATGAATATATAAAATGAAGGCTAACTTTTCACTATTCCTTTCATCTTAGCATTTTCTGCACCCCTTTTTCTAAAGGTTCAAGGTTTTAGAGTTTGTTTCCAAAATTACAGTAATGATTCAGCATTTTTATATTAGTTCTAATTTGAGAGTAGCTGTGTTGCTTCCAATGATTGTGGAAATCCTGGAAGAATGCAATTTGTTGTTGTATATTACTGTATCTTAGGGTTTGTTGAAACAGCTGCTGTATAGATTCTCTTAAGGGCTAAGATCTAGCACCACCTCTAAGAGCACTCATGGATTTGTGCTTATTCTTTGAGATTATCAACATTGCAAGATCCAATATGAGTTGGTCTACGGGACCAGAGATTTTGTCTCCAAGAGGGGATCCATCATGAATCTGAAAGTTTGGAACACAAAGCCTCTTGTCTTGCTGACCAACCCAGATTGGATCCTGCAACATTATCCTGGGACACATATATTTGCCTTCATTTGGGATTGTCAACATTATAGTGGGAAAATATATTATCATGATAGGTTCCTTCTGATATTTTTCCTAAGTTGTAGAAATGGTTTGCTATGCAAAATAGAGATCTGTTGGCAGTAAATGCACCCAAAAATCCATTGGCAGGTTGAAATTTTTAATTGTAAGGAAGGGTGTTCTTTGAAAGCCATCAAGCATCATCATAATTTATTTCCTTTTTTTCTCTCTTTCTCTGTAACATTTCTATACTTGCAGGTGAGTCACAACTAGCTTTAAAGGGAATTTTGGGTTAAGCCTACTATGATACCGATTTTGTATTCTCTTATTTAATGTTTTGTCAGTGCGTTTGCAAATTGTGTGTGAAATATTGGAATACAAATTCCCAATGGCATAACATTTGACAAAACATATTTTTTTTCTTATAGATTTAAAATGTACTTCTGGGAACAAAGATATTGAATTAGATGTATTTTTTTTTAAAAAAAGCTAAGTATCACAGAATTGCAACTTCAATGGAAAACTTTAAAGGAAGTGTCCTAGGAAGTAAAATATGCTTCTCATCAGGCAGACATCTGTGTGTTCAACACAATTTTAATTTATATAACATGTTGCCCTTGTACTTCAGTCTTAAAGTATAGTGGTATCCCTTTCTTGCTCTTGTTCTATTTTTTTTAAAAAAGCAACATCACACCAACCTATTTAGTTTCTATAAGTGCATTTTTTTTAAAAAAAAGTATGCAAAATTGTTTTATGGGGCATTCTTGAGAGATGTTCTTTGATCCCAGTGTCTTCCGAGTGATGTTTTGCAGTACAGATAAGGAATAGAAAGGCAAAGATTAAAATATTTATGAAATACTTCAGGTCTGGCGAGACTGTCAGTTCCTTAGGAATGTGTCTGTGGAACTGGAGTTGGCAAGCAATCACTGCTCTTTTAGTTGCATTAAGACTCAGAATTTTGCTTCCAGGTTACTGAGAAATATATTGGGTGATAACATTAAACACTGTACATGTTGTCCTTCCCTATATCTTGTTTTAATTTCTCTCATTCCTTAAAGATATATCATATAGAAGGAAGTCAGAATTTCTAATTCAAAATTCCATGATATGGAATAATGGCATTATAAGATGCTAGATGCAATGGAATATTAAAAAAACAAATGCCTATCACTATGATCAGATTGACGTTAGAGCTAACCATCTAGAGCTGGGATCACCTATTCTGTTGAGAAGTGGACTGCATAGATGTTGGACAAGCACACAAGCATGTGAAACTCCGTTTGAATTAGCAATGGGCACATGTGTAAAACCATTCCTTCGTCCTCATCACTGCCCCAATGTAGTCCGCGAAACTGGAAAAGTTGGGGACAACTGATTGGATGGTGAGCTTTCCTTCTTTGATAGGTTGAAGCTAGTCTGATAACAGGGACACAGTGGCTCGGGGTAAGACAGCTGAGCTTGTCGATTGGAAGGCGGGCAGTTCAGCGGTTCGAATCCCTAGTACCATGTAATGGGGTGAGCTCCCATTATTTGTCCCAGCTTCTGCTAACCTATCAGTTTCGAAAGCACATAAAAATGCAGGTAGGAAAAATAGGAACCACCTTTGGTGGGAAGGTAACAGCGTTCCATGCACCCTTGGTATTTAGTCATGCCGGCCACATGACCATGGAGACGTCTTTGGACAGTGCTGGCTTTTCAGCTTTGAAACTGAGATAAATCTTCCAGCTTTAGAAAAAAAAAATTGGAAATATTCGGAATTATTAGAGTGTGATGGAAAATTAAAATCACAACAACAATGAAACAGAGATGAGCACCGCCCCCTAGAGTCGGAAAAGACTAGCACATATGTGCGAGGGAAACCTTTACCTTAAGATTCCACATGCTTGACGGAGGTACGGGGCTTGAAATTGTAAATTTAAATTTTCCATCCTCATGTTCCTTGCTGGGCTCAATGGGACATTGCTGCTTCAATTCCTAATTAGGCAATTACCCAATTTGTATTTGGGTAATTACTTTATTAGGAAGTATCAAAATGGCACAAAAGAGTATAAGGGTTTGATTCTCTAGAGCCCTTCACACACAACATATTAAGAAATACAACTTGAGGAAGAAATTCATGTAGTTAGGCAATTTCTTTCAGTCGTTTTCAGAACGAAGGCTGTAGAGTGGATCCATTTGTTCATGGCAGGTGTCAGGCAGAATCAGGCTACACATTCATGGAATTTATTTATTTATTTATTTTTTTAAAAAAGAAACCCAGACTACTCCAATTTTGATTTTTGTATATGTGTCTAAATAAGCAGATTGTACGAAGCTTGATTTCTTAAGCAGAGCTGCTGGCTGAAGAATCCTGGAAATTCATATTAAAAGACTTGCCTGCTTTGCCCTCAAATTACAGGCATGACTGTTCAGTGTGCGAAAATAATCAGCGGCTGTTTAGTGTGATATAATCAGATCTGTCATCCCTTAAAAGGGATGTTTTTACTTTGACCTTTGCTTATTGAGCAAGAAACATTTTTGATCCTTGGGTAGACTTTTATGGGAACTCTTGCTGCAGGCATTCACAAGTTTAATCCACAGTGCTTCAGCTGTGAGGACTGTTCAGTATGCTACAGCAGGCAATCATTCTACTTACAATGAGATATTATATTGTGATTTTTCTGGCAGCTGTGACTATACCCTTTTTAATTTCCCAGACCTGGGAGCACATCTGTTTCTAAGTGTGGCTGAGCTAGAGGTAATCCTATATATAAGCTGTACATTGGGCCACCCAAGTGACTGTTCCAGAAAATAAAATACATACACTCATGACCACTTATTTGCCTCTCAAGTTGCTCCCTCCCATATTTGGGTAACCAGGTATCTCCACAAAAACACACATTACCCCTTGCCTGGTAAAAGCTGCTGATAGGAAGAGAACCGGTTAATACAACTGCTTAAGATGCATGCATCCCAGGTTCAAATCCAATAAGGGGTATGGCTAGCTGATGAGAACTAATAAGTTCAAAATAGCTATACCAGTCTCCCTTTATTTCAAATATCAGCAAAATAAACAATTGAAACATATAATGACACAATGTTGCCATATAATTACTGCCTGGATAGTCTCTGGTGATGAGCTGAAGGGCAAAAGGGGGCTACAA
>JANHFP010001011.1:209125-221134 GCA_032468135.1 Calamaria suluensis | reverse complement strand
ATATGGCTGTAAACCGCCCCGAGTCTACGGAGAGGGGCGGTATATAAATTTAATAAAATAAATAAATAAATAATAAAAGAAAAGAAAAGGAACAGAAATAGGGTTGGACTCTGCCCTCAGACCTGCAGGATAAATTAGATAAGAGGGTCTAAGGCTGATCCAAAAGTTTGTCTGACTTGTACAGAGTCGAGGCCAGACACTACTTGCTGTGTGCATTCGCCTGCCAATTTCGAAGCCAAAGATGTATAGATGAGATGGTACCGACTGATTTAGCCATGAAACGAGAGGCCTTTAGAGTTGCATCCGTTGAGTAATCCAGCGCAGCTACAATTTTGTTGATGAAAATGATCATCTGAAGCAGGAAGCCTGTCCTGGAGCTGTTTGAGCCAAAGAATAGCCACTCTGTTGAGGAACAAAGCAGCCATGGATGCTCTGATGGCCCAAGCTGAAGACTGGTGTGCCTTGACCAGTGACTGCTCCGTCCTCTTTTCCTCTTGTCGAAGAACCTCTTTTGGAGGACTTGTCACTGCAGAAGAGGAAGCCAGAGCCCCTACTGGTGCATCTACCTGAGGAACCTGTAAAAGACTAGAGAAGTCTGCGCCCAAATTATATAAATGTTTGTCCAAGGAATTAGGGTTAGGACCCAAAGTGGGTGTAGCCCATTGTCTGTTTAACACATCTGAAAACAGACGAGAAGCAGAAACCTCTTCAGTAGCAATTGTAGGTCCGTAGAAAACAGTCGAAGATGAGGCGACAGGGTTTTTGGCCCCTGGGGCCACAGCTAAAGTTGCAGGCAATCCCAGGCCCATAGAGACCTTAGCCTTATGTAAAAGGGAACGAAAAAGTTGAGGTTTGAAAAGGCCCACAAATGCTGGCTGATTCAGTAAGAAGTCATGGGATGAAGATTCAGAAGAAGAATCCAAAACCTGGGCCAATGGCTCCTCTTGAAGGGATAAAGGATTCAGGGGTGGATCTATGGATCTAGATGGAAGCAGATCCCTACATTGACCTTGTAATTGCAAGCAATTACTGTGCTGGGTACCCTATTGATAAGTTCCTCAAAATTAGAAGGGCTGGGAACCAGGTTAGTTACATCCCTGAGGCAGCTGTTGCCAGGGCAAATGAAGCTGGAGGCCCTGGTCTACTGGGAGATACTGTTGTTTGGGTATCCATAGGAGTAGGATCAGAAGTAGCCCAAAAAGCCTAGTTGTAATATCCAAACTGGCAATGACAGAATCCCCTCCTCCAATCAGGGGACAAAGGTGGAAGAAGAGAGGCAGCTGCAGGGGTTGTAAGAGAATCCTGCACTAGATGGGGAAAGGCTTTGGCCAGAGGCATGCTAGCAAGAAGGGCTGAATGAATTTTAGAAGCCTCCTTAACTGCTTTCTCAACAGCTTTCTCTATTGCCTTGTGCCATCTTTTAGCTGCCTTGTCTGCTCCCTTAGACTGGGCTGTAGCACTGGGCCTGTCTGATCCTCTGATGAAACCTCTTGGTGTTTCCTTTTACTGGCCTTCTTTGCAAAAACAGCCGCCATATTGGAAACCTGCCCCCCCCCGCTTACTAGGCTGCCGAGGGAAGCCACGCGGCAATGGTGACCTTCTCCCCAAGTCCCCATGCATCTTACGTGCCAAAGGAATAGCTTACCAGCTCTGGACTCTCACTTCCTTGCTTCTTTGGCTGATAAAAACCTTTCGGTTTCGCTTTAAAATTAGTCTCATGCCAAAAACGCCTTTAGCCACAAACAGTCTGGCACTTCCCAGCTGGCTGCCTTCTCCACACGGGGGCACCGGGAGGGGGGAAAAAATCCTTTGGAAATTCCTTTTCTTTTTCAAACGGCTCTAGAAGAGCCTTCAGCCCTTGGGGCCCTTTGCGGGCCTTCAGTGCATCAGGGACTGCTTGCCCTGCACACTGGGAGCGGGTGGGCTCAACCAGCCAGGCTGGGACACCCTCCCCCCCTCCATTTGTTCCTTTAAATCAGGAACAGCACAGCTTGAATGAAACAGTTAGTAATAAGAATATTTAGAATATTCAATAAATTTGAAGAGAAGCACAAAAACACGACTGTCTGATCAGACTAAATCTGAAATCTGGGGAGGAACATGAACAGGAAAGGGAGGAGTTTATTCAAATTTCAGACTCAGTCAATCATTCAGACAGAGCAGAATCCCGGGAGTGACCACTGGAGCCACCCACACCAGAGAACAATAGATTCTACTGAGCAACTTGAAGCTCCTACAGGAGGAAGGAAGAATCCATTCCTGTCCTGTTCTTAAACTTGTTTGGATAATTTGCTCAATAGATACTCAATAGAAACATCCAGCTCACCTAACAGAACCATCTGGAATATTTGGAACATAAAGAGTTACAGGAGATGGAGAATGATTTGAGTTTTTCAAAGTTGCCATAGCACACAAGGCCTCTGCTTCACTGCGAGGAGCAGAAACTTTCATACATCCAAGGTATAACAATTTGTTGAATAATACACTATCCTCTTCTGATGGTACAGTGAAAGAATGAGATGTTTGTGATGAAGAATCTGAAAGAAACACAATTCAACAATTAGTCAATATAAACTGCAAAGTGCCATTCATAATGACAGAATCATAACCACAACAATGTTCTTGGGCTGCCTCTGAATGTTCTTGGGCTGCCTCTGGGTTGCAAGATTATAGATGATTATTATTATATTAATATTTCTAAACTCCAATTGCATAACGACCACAAAATAGTCTTATAACAATTTAATATCCTTTTTGCTAAAGCACAGGTGGTCCTTGACTTACAATTTAATGACTGTTCGAAGTTATAGCAGACCTCCACAAAAGTTATTTACAACCCAGCCCCATAGTTATGGCCGCTGCAGCACTCCCACATTCATTTGCCCTTACGACCAACTGCAAGGATGCAGCAGCAGCAGCAGCCACCATCTTCCCTCCTGCCCTCCCTCCAAGGCCTCTCCAAACATTTCCCCTTCTGAACAGCTCCCTGCTAGCTTTAGGCCTGATTCCCACCCCACCAAGCCCCACAGACCCCACCAAGCCCTCACTTACCTTTTGTAGAGCTCTGAAACTTTCCATAGCGCTGGAATAAGTCACTTTGTGCTCAGCCGCATGGCACAATTTTGGAAGCAGCTGTTATGTATCCAGGCACCGAACTGCATTCTGGTAGGTGTAAGCATCGCTGCCACTTCTGGAATCACACTATATTATGCAATTAAGTGATCCATTCCAGCACTCTGGAAGGCCTCAAAGCTCTTCAAAAGGAGAGGAGGAGGAGGAGGTTTGACCTGGTTCAATGGGAATGGAAATCAAGCCTAAGGCTTGAAGGGACTCAGTGGCAGCTGGAAAAGGTGTGTGGGGAGCCAAGGGGCAGGAATCAGAGCATGGGGTCTCTCAGGGAATGGGGAGCCTTGGGAAGACCCAGGCAAGCTGGCCTGGCCTATGCTAGTCTTCCAAGAGTCTCACCCAGACCTAGGCAGCCCATGCTCCATTAAGTGACCTATGCGTTCCATTTAATTATTATATTGGAAAAAGCAGGGATGGGGAGACTCATCAAGTGAGATGCTTTACTTAATGGCTGTCACAAAATGCAACCATAATGGGTAGGCCCCATTACAGACATATTTCCAGAATTACCAGTAATTTTAATGGTACTGACAACTATCTGCAGATGTGTTTCAAGCAGCTTCCCTCAAATATTTTTCCTACTTAAAACATGAAAATGTTAAAATAAATGCAAAATTCATAAATGTAAAATTCAGCAATCATTATGCAAATAAGAACATGCATTATGAATGTTTATCTTTTTCTAAATATCTCTTCCTGTATTTACACAATTTACCAAGTATTTCTGCTAATACAGATAGCCCTCAACTTATGACCACAATTGAGCCCAAAATTTATGATAAATGAGAAATTTGTTAAGTGTGTTCTGCCCCATTTTAGACTTTTCTTCACACATTTGTTAAGTGAATCTCTGCAGTTGTTAAAATAGTTAACACAGTTGTTAAATAAATCAGGTTTCCTCATTGAATTTGTTTGTCAGAAGGTCACAAAAGATGATCACATGACCCTGGGACACTGCAACCGTCAATTGCCATGGATCCGAATTTTATTCATGTGACCATGGGAATGCTGCAATGGTCATATGTGTGAAAAATGGTTGTAAGTCACTTTTTTCTGTGATGTTGTAATTTTGAACAGTCACTAAACGAACTGTTATAAGTCAAAGACTACCAGTACTTAAATCATCTTCAAATGGGATCAGCAGTACACAAATGTAATAAACAAATGGACAAACCTGTGATGGGAGAATCAAGTGGAAGATGCATAGCGCTTTGGTTCAAAGAAACCTCTTCAAAAGATTGTTGGCAATTGCCACTCAAATCCAGAAAATCAGAAATACTTTCTTGCAAGCCTTTGTCAAAACCTTTCAGTACCTTTTCCATGATTTGTGCTATTTGTTGTTCTTCATCTGGAAACATCTAGAAGAAGAAATAGAAGAAAATATTTATCAGTACAGTATTACAATTCCACAGGCAACAGTACATCTTAAACTTCAATAAATACCTTCATATATCTTTTTCATATAATCAAGCTATTTCCAAATAAACAATTCCTGAAAAAAGATACCTTATTTAATTCTGTTCATATTTTAGCAGTTGATGACTATATGTTTATTTCTGCACCAGTTTTTGATCAGAGGACAATGCAAAAATGTTTCATACTAATGTTTCTGTCCTGTCTGTCATACAAACTGATTATTGTATTAGTGTATTATTCTACTACTAATTTAGATATATTTTTATGACAGGACTCATCTGAAATGAGAAAAATTTAGAAACTAGTAAAAATAGGAAGTACTTTTTTAAAAAAACAAGGGAAGTTTTCATTCTGCTTTTGCAGAATGATTTTAATTGAATAAGAAACTGGAAATACCTCAAATGAACTATTTTTAATGAAAATTAAAAGTCTATTTTTTATTTTTAAAAATAATTAAGAAAAATATATGGAAAAGAAGCAAAAAAGGACACACATATACATACCCAGATACAGATAATGTATAAAAAAGCAGCTTTCAATCTTCCTCTCAGCAGTTATACATACAATTCTAATCAGACCTCTTTCTCTAAGATTACATTGTAATTCCCTTTTCTATATAACCAATTCTTTCTAGTCATCACAACAAAATCCATCAGCAAAATGAAGTCCATTTCAAAATTCAAAATTCTAATTCTTTTTGCCATAAGAATCAAAACAACAAAATTACTTCCAATTAGTTGTTATGTATGCATCTTTTTGTTACTAAAATCTTAGATCGTAATCATCTATAATTTATACATTTATAATATACTTTTATAACTCCAATATTTGAAGAGAAATGGAAAAACCAATACATCATACTTTATGAAATACAGAGATTTAACAAGTTCAGAAAACATTTACAATCTGACTCTTGTGTTATTGACAATGGTGTGTTATTCTACATATGGCTGCATTCTACAGAATGCATGTAAAGCCTGCAAAATACAAAAGTTTGCATATTATTTGGTGATCTCACAATTTAGCAAATATGACACTTTAAAACTCTCTTTTTACTTACAATTTTAAATATATAGTTGTTCTTTCAATTAGCAGCTTTAAAATTCAATTGAGCATTAATAGCTATCTGGTTTATTACTGGGGATGGATTAAAAATTCAACTACTTTACTATATTATGAATTATAAAATAGTCTATACAGTCTACAATTTCCGGTTGTACTTCCGGCACCTTTGGAAGCTGGACTGTGACCTTTGCGGCCCCACTTCAAACTCCCCTCGTTGGAAGGATCAAAATCGAGCTGTAGTCATCCTGGAGGGGTGATGAAATAAAGGGAGACTGCCTGGCAGGTTGAAGAGAGCCACATCTCTCCTCCCTGACTAGGAAAGCCCCCATATCCGAAGAAGTGCAGCAGCGGCAGCAAACATGGCTGCCATGAAGCTGAAGACAGCCTGTTGTTCAGTGCTTAACAGTGCTAAGACAGTGCTGGAACAGAGAAAATGGGTGGTGTGTGAGCTGGGTGAGAGAATACTTTTTATTGGAAAAGGAGCACAAGAAATCTAAGGGGGAAACATATTTAGAACCATTTGCCAGTGGTGGTTAAGAATGAAAAAAGGAGCATTTAAGAAAATTTATTTTTAAAAAACAAGGAAAAGAAATTTGAACTCTCAAAGTGCAAGTCATAGTATTGAAATGGCATTGTAAGTTGTTGAATTAGATCCTGAACCTTTTTTATTAATACTGCCCACTTATTGGATTTACAATTCTAAATAATTAAAATTGGAACTGTCAGCAATAACGCAGAGAGGCTGCAGCAAGTTGAGGATAAAGAGCCCTCCCCTACTAAAAGAGAACTGTGCAATTTTGGGAATAACCATCTACATTTGCTGGATTAAAAGTATTTACTTTAAAACCATTGGACATTAAACAAGATATTTAGCCAAGAGACTCTTGAATGTTGTTGAACAAATAAAAGTGACTGGAAGAGGTGTGGATAACCCTGTGTTTTTAATAGCTTGTTGACATTTAAAAATTGTGATTTAAATAATTTCTGTACAATTGGCTTAAAATGAGAGCTCCTAAGCAAAGACATAACATAAGATGGAAACAAGTGGAGATAATGAAATGGAGCTGATGTATCAAAACATTAAGGATTTCATGAAAGAACAACAGAAGGAGATTTGATCGCATAGACCCGTGATGGCGAACCTATGGCACGGGTGCCACAGGTGGCACACGAAGCCATATCATTGGGCACGCAAGCATTGCCCTAGTTCAGCTTTGATGCACATGTGGCCACTGGCCAGCTGATTTTCGGGCCTTCCAAGCCCACCAGAAGTTGGGAAATAGGCTGTTTCCAGCCTCTGGGCGGTCTGGGGGGTGGGTAAGGCCCGTTTTTCACTCTCCCCAGGCTCCAGAGCCTTTCTAGGGAGGGTGGGGAAAATTGAATTATGGGTGTGGGCACATGGATGTGCAAACCCCCCTCCACACTTTTGGCACATGATGGCAAAAAGGTTAGCCATCACTGATATTTATTATGATAAGAGAACTTTGACAGCTTGACTGAGTCACATCTACAGTATGGTTCTAAAAACTCCTCATCTCCTCATAAGCATCTCCCATGCTTCACTGAGAAGAAAGTGAAGGTTTGTAGGTGATTTGTTCACCCAGGGTTTATGATGGCCATATACTTTGCATGGTGACTTGCTCATCTGGTGCAAAAGATGCAGGTATCATGAGATGTTTAGATAAAGAAGTGACTGTGGTCGTATGAGCACCAATTACATTGGGAAATGTAGTTACCAAACCCTAGAAACCAAATTTAGTTTGCTAGATAGCAAGATATCCAAGATTGTCAAGGTGGCATTTTGGAAAAAAAAAGATACTTATTTGATGAGTACAGCCAACTAGACAAGCAGAATTTAGGGATGAGACAATAACATCAGGCAGAGGAATACTGTATAGATTTATTAGGCACTGGAGAATGTTTTAGCATAAGCAAAACTATAGAAAAGACATCTACTCAAACTAAAGATGGAAACAATTCCTGGTGCAAAAAACCTGGCAGAGTAATTCTTAAGGGAATACAGACAGCTGCTAGACAGCATTTGGTTCAGGAAGGTACAGATATTTCACACTCCGAGACCAGTGCTGGAAGTAGGTTGATGAGTGATTGTGTCAATCGGGAGATGAGAAGGAGACAAAAATGCTGCAAAAAAGGTTCACGCTAAAATGTGAAAAATATGTGACATACTGATGTTTCTGTGTTAGTGCTACTGGCTTCTAAGCCCAGAAATTGGATTTTGAAGAAAATAGATATAGTGAGTATAACTGAAACTTGCTGGAATGGAGGAAATTAATGGGCTACAATCATTCCTAGATGCAAGCGTTATAGAGAAGACAAGGGTAGGGTCATTTGGGAAGGTTTCTCTTTTTATATCAAGTAAATTATCTAACATACTAGGGGAAAAATCCTGTATTTCTTCATTAAAACACTAACACAGTGTTCTTTGTAAAACCACTACAATATTAGGCCACAGTGTTCATTGGTTCTAAAGGTTCCAATATAAGCTTCATTCCTCATATATGTAGGTGCAGTATCATCACACATATTCAGAAGGGGAAGATGTGCCCCCAGAATATTGTAGTGAGAAATTCGAAATGTGACAAGAGCTTTAAAAAGATCTCTTGAATTAAGTGAATGTTGAACCAAATACTAAAATTAAATTTTAGTATATAATTTTATTAATAATTTTGATTACACTAGTAAAAACTAAAAGAAATTAAACTTAACAAAACATAGTAAGAAGGAAAAATGCAAAGAAAAAAGAATAGAAAATATATTATGAAGAAAAAGAAAAGAAATACATTGATGATTTCCATCTTTCATTACAACAAATCTAAACACATTTAGTAACCTTTCACCCCTATAAGGTTACAAACAGATACATCGTCATCCCATATCTCCTCCAAATCCAATAAACATCAACTTTTCAATTTTTGTTTTCTGTAAAAAGTCTGTAAAAAGTTGCCAGTACTTTGCAAAAAAAAAGTGTCATTTTAACAATCACTGTGACAGAATAAACCAGCTTTATATTTCTTTCTTTTACTTCTAAATCTTAATCTTTAGTCCACTGAAGTATTGTAGGATTTGGTTTATCTTCATTTCTTTATCCTATTACTCAGATTTCTTCAAGGGTTTAACAAGCCACTTCTCTAGATCCAATAAGAAAACATTTCATCTGTATTTCTATAAAACTTCAGCCAGTTTTTTTGTATATCCAATAAAGCATACTTTTCTAAATCATTCTCTTGATCTGTTATTTGTAGTTGTGCTTTGAGTACAGTACTTTCTCTGCGTTGTCAAACAAAATTTGCTCCACATCTGTTATTGCCTTGTTAACATCTTTTGGACATAATCTGTCCTTATAAATCAGATAACATTGCTGACACTATTGATAGTATAGTTTTTCAAAAATCTCCATTAATATTTCTGATATAACATTTGGGGTCATTTTCTAAGTCTTAGTTAACCAACACCAAACACAGGTTTTTAATTTTTCCCCCTTCTACTTAGAATGCTGAAGATTTTTTTTTAATGGCAAGACTAGAACTTATCATTTTCATTCAGAAAATCCATGATTCAGTCCCTGCCATCTCTACTTTAAAAAGCACAAAAGGCAGAAGTATTTTTTTTAAATATTCAAAGAGCTAGTAAAAACTAAGCTAGGCAAAATAGAAAGTGGTAGAATATATTAAAATAGAGAACACTGTATCATAGTCCAGAAGAATTGGAATTTTGAAAGCAGCCAGTCCTACATAATGGCTAATGCAAATATCTTCTCATAAAAAATAGCAACCACAATCATAAAATGTTTACTGGAAACTGTCATTGAGGGCAAACCTCTTAAGATATAATTTTTGATTATACAGTTTTATGAATGATGACTGAAATGGGATGAAAACTATAAGAAGAATTGTAGTTAAAGCTTAGATCATGCTTCATTTCTGGACCTGCCTATGCCATTTCCTTGGCAGCATTATAGGAGTGATTTGTCATTGCTTTTTCCAAGATTTTCTTTTTTTTAATTTATTATTATTTATTAAACAATTTTATATATGCATTTTTCTTGTTACTTTCGAGTCTAATCTTCATCCCTGGCATTTCTTAACGGTTTTCTGCCTAAGTACTGATCAAATTTGATGTCTATAGAGATTCTCAATCATCCAGGTCATGACTGTTCCAAAGTGCTTTTTTTCAAGAGGCAACTGAACTTTCTTTTTTTCCCTTGAAGACATTTCACTTCTCATTCACTTCATTCAAGAAGCTTCTTCAGATCTGACTGGATAGTGGGAATGAAAGGATTTATATTCCTTGCAGACACCTGATCACTTGCATTCTTTTAGAGAGTTGTTGAGGCCACTTGGAGGTTTATTTGTGTCCTCAGGGTCAACTGAATAGTGCTAATTAGCATGAAGCCTTTTTTGAACTGCTGAAAGGACTATGTTGTAGGCTGGAGATAGATAATGTCATATCTATCCATTTACCTTTGGGATCATCAGGTTTGACTTTTTATCCTTTTTGATGTTAACCTAGTAAGTCAGATATGATTCTAGATGTAGATGAATAGACATCAATTTTCTAAAGTGAATCAAATATAAAATATAGGGATTATATAAACAAGTCAAACTGCTATAATTTTGGTTTACCTTTATCTAGACAACTAGACACTTAAACAAAACAGTATGTTTTAGCTAATCACAATTTTCACTTTGTAAGAAATTCCTATGGAGCCTATACAGCATGGAGCTCAGAAAGATTCTTATAAAGAGAATGGTAAAGATTTGCTTGCAACATGGTGGTTTCTATTTTGTTATAAACAGACAAACAAACAAAGTGTCGTGGTACAGGGAACCTGAAGGAGATCTACTGCAGTGTAATGATTAAGACTAGGAGACAGGAAACACACGTTCTAATCCATCCACCACCATGAAATGACTTTGGACTAATCACTGTCTTTAAAGCCAATTCAACTCACAGGACTGTGCTAGTCAATGACCATCATTATGGAAACCCAGAGAGATGAGCTTGAGAAGACAATATTGTGAATGTTACAAAAACATAAGAAAACACTAAAAAGAGACTCAAAATGTTTCCCTGGGGTGTAGGACGAGGATAAAGGAAACAAAACCAGAATTTTGATAATCTGTTACTACAGTTTAGAGCAGTAAACTTCCAGTCATTCTTGAGTCTGTTTCCTGACCTGGCTTACCTAAAATGGCTGACAATGGTAAAGATTTGTTTGGTTGAAAAATTAAAGGATTGCTATTCATGGCATCTTGAGTTCCTGGATGTATAACATTGAATATAGATATTAAAACATTCAGGAGCTCAAGATGCCATAAATAGTAATCTTTTTATTTAATTAATAATTAATTAATGCAGCAAAGGAGGTTCCTGCAAGTTCACACAGATGTATAGCTTTTAAATTCTCTATGCTCAGTGCATCAGGTATGTTCTGGTAGACACTTAGGTTCTGTTTTCCGCCTACTACTACTGCAGTACTGCAGGTATATGTATTGTTAAGCACTATAGTCTCCTTTTCATTCAAGTTATGTTATATTTATGATATTTATGTTATATATATGAGATTGTTATATTTTCATGTTAATATATGTGAGAAAATTACATATATAACTGCAGCTTATTGTTTCTTTTGGGGTTTTTTTCTGTAGTTTTGTTTTAGATAGCATTTTTCCAGGAAAGAATCCACGGAATTGTGCATCCTTATCATCAAAGATTAATTGAAACTGGCCCCATCCACCTTTAATATTGTGAGGAGTTGTCAGTTCTTAGTTTTGATTTCCAAGAGATTAATTCCACAAGTTGCTCTCTGCACAAATTAAACACTGACCATGGTTTATGAAATGTAAATTAGCCATTTGTCTTGTCAAGTTATTAAATGTTGTTATTAAGAGTAGAGATACTCATAGCAATTTCTTTGTTGTGTATGATGTAAAAATGTGCCTCAGTGTGGTGAGCTCAAAAAGCAAGATGGATAAAGCCAAGAAGGAACTGACAAACTCTTTGGGAAGAAGTCCATATCCCCCATATCCCAACAGCCAAAGAGCAGACTCTAGTTCAGGAGGCAGCTCAGTTCCAGTGGACTCCAGAACATTCAATAAGAAATATCCAACGGTGAAAGAACGTGGATTTTATTCTGATGTCCTAACACCTGGTGCTTCAGATCTCTTGGGTGTAAGTATATAGAATCTTACTTCTTCTTATACAAAGGGTACTCATACAGGTAGTCCTCCAATTACAACAGTTCATTTAGTGACCGTTCGAAGTTACAACAGCACTGAAAATAGTGACTTATGACCATTTGTCACACTTATTTATTTATTTATTTATTTATTAAATTTATATACCGCCCCTCTCCTCGCGGACTCGGGGCGGTGCACAGCC
>JANHFP010001011.1:164740-175643 GCA_032468135.1 Calamaria suluensis | reverse complement strand
TTGGATAACCATTTGTCTGAAGTGGTGTAGGGTTTCCTGCCTGGGCAGGGGGTTGAACTAGAAGACCTCCAAGGTCCTTTCCAACTTTGTTATTTTATTCTATTTTAGGAATTTTAGTCTTAGCAAAATTGGAAAGCACCAGGTAGGGAAACTGGTATTCTCCTTGGTTACCAATAGCCTTCTGAATCCAAATCAGAAGGTAAAGCTACCTGTGTCTTGACTCGTAACCATCTCCTCCTGGAAGGTGCTTCCCAGAGAGGGGATGATGAGGTTCCATTCTTAAAAGAAATCAGTGGTACACGGGCCAGCAGCAATAGTTCCTATTCCATGGAGCAGGACTCCAGAGATATGCATGGCATCCTTTATACCAGTCTTATATAAGATAGCATCTGATTTGCAGAGAATGCCTGGACAAATCAGCTGCTTGTGCCTAAGTCAGGACTAGAATTCCTGGTCTCCCAGGTTTTAGTCCCGGTGTATTAACCAAACCTGCTCTCACAAGATATTTCTATTGTTTTTCGATAGTGACTGAAGTGTAAGGCCTTTGATTGGACAATTATGTAGGCAATGGTGAAATCCATTTTTTTTACTACCAGTTCTGTGGGCGTGGCTTGGTGGGCGTGGCGGGGGAAGGATACTGCAAAATCCCCATTCTCTCCCAACTCCTGGGGGAACGGTATTGCAAAATCTCCATTCCCATCCCACTCTGGGGCAAGCCAGAGGTGGTATTTGCCAGTCCTCTGAACTGCTCAAAATGTCTGCTACCAGTTCTCCAGAACCTGTCAGAATCTGCTGGATTTCACCCCTGCGTGTAGGGCTATATAAGTGATCACTGGCACTTTGAATGCTACCCAGAAGCCCTCTGGGAGCCATTGTAGCTCATACAGCAGTGGGATTACAGGGGTGTATCACTTTTCATGTGAAATATAGTTTAGATTTCAATCTAATAAGGTGATTAATATATTTATATCATTTTTAAAAGAAGAGAAAAAAATAGGTATTTAGTTTTTATTTTTGTCATCTTCCAGGAGTTATTTAAACTGGAAGGTATAGACATACTTGTAATAAATTGCAATGCATTTTTAAGTATTCAATTAAAGTGTTTTGGGTGGCTGCTGGGGCAGTGATTTATTTATGAGAAATATTTAATCAATGTATCCGCCATCTCACTCCCAACAATTTTTTAAAAAGAAGAGACATTCAGACCGACCACTAGTTTTCAAAAATGAATAATCCATTTTAAGTTTTCATCAGGATTTCATTTTATTTTGCCAAACACTTTGTATGCAATAAACACATTTTTACAGGAAGGGTGTGTATAATCTTTCACAGTTTGAATTTTTTAAAGTATGCATTTGCCATCCAAATCTTTAGAAAACAGATGTTTCTCACGTACTATAAAGTAAAGGATAGATTTAGATTGTACAAATTTTCTCCTCTCATAGACATGATATAATAAGCTGACCACCTCCTCCTTATTTTAAGATATGCTTCTCATGAAAAGTGAAACATCCATGTACTTCCACTGCTTTATGAGCTGCAATAGGTCCCAGAGGGCTTCTGGGTACAATTTGAAGTGCTGGTGATAACTAGTATAGCCCTACATGGCAAAAGGCCATTTTATCTGTGGGGTGGCCTACCTCCAATTGTCTCTGCTATGCACATGCCACTTGATCCATCAGACTGGTCCAGGGTCCTTCTAATGATCTGATCAGGATCATCTAATGGGACCCAGGAGATGTGTCTTCCATGTCATAGCACTTGCTTTCTGGCACAGCATTCCTCCTGAGATGCTAATAGGCATGACCTTGATAGCTTTTTGGAAAGTCTTGAAAAATGGCTCTTCCCAACAGTGCCGAGATCAGGATGTTAGGTGAACTTGACCTGCATGGTTGAAGGAGATGGAATGTTTTGAGAGCACTCTTCTTTTGGCACATTGTATTGTTTGGATGGTTATGTTGTTGTTGTTTTCATTGTTATATTTGACTCATTGTTAATATACTGTTTTCTGCCCAAAGTCATGAGACTGAAATGTGGTAATTGTATAAATTGTATAAATAAATAATATTCCTTATTCAGTTGAAATGGAATATTCAGTAAGGACACTGTTGGTTTACTGCAAATTAAAAACATAAATGATGTAAGCAGTTCAATGAAGACAATACAGAGCAAAGACCCCAAACAGCTTTGTATTGACCATTGTAGTTAACTTCCTGTAGCAAATTTTTCATCTCATTTGATTTCCTTTGTAAATTTATGTGCATCTCTACACAATCACTATGGTGCGTTTGGAAAACTCTGATGTGGTTTTATTATGAATTGCATTTAATGAAATATTCATTGAGAACTGAGTGTTCCCAAAAGTGAGGATAACTATGAAGGAAAAGGGATTGCATTAAAAAAAAACACTGGTCAATCCTAGAGGTCCATAATCTAAGGTCCTCCAAATGTTTTAGATAAGAGTCCTCCAAAGTTATTATCAGATCATAATTTTGTGAGAGGGAAATTTGCTAAATGCATCACTGGAGAGGAATTAGCTTCTCTTAATTAAATGGAAATGAAATGAAATGAAATTGAACTTAGGTTTTGAAGATCAGGAAGTGAAGCTTCCGGTACATCATTGAAATGCCAAGTATTGCTTTTGGCTTTGGAAAAGTGGTTCTGAGTTAGTCTAGCAGAACATCTGAACTAATGAGACTTGGGCTGCTGTCCCATATTTACAGAGAAAAAGTTCATAGGGGCCCTTGGGACTGACATCGATGCAAACACGAACAGGATTGGCTGTTGGTTAAACATCAGGCAGAAACAGTTGTAGCCTTGCCCTTGTTACTTGACAGAAATTCAGCCAACTGACATTTCCCAAGGCAACTGGTTTCACAGCTGTAGGAAATTCTAACTGTGTGATTTAAGTAGTTCTTCAGCAGCGGAGCCGCAGCTTGGATTTCGGCACATAACAGGATTAATGGAAGAAATGCCAATTTTACACTCCCTTATCCTGAAGGAGGAATGTTTGAAGTCATTTATACATTATTTGTTGATATGCCCGAGTTATACTGGAACAGAGTTGGTCATGTTATAAAATCAAGGCTGGTGACATCTGATGTGTAGTTAATTTATTTCTTTCCCCTTCTGCAATATGGTGTCTTCCAGATATTTTGGATTCCAACTTCTGTCTGTCTCTGGTTAATATGTCCAGGAGAAAGAAATTTGGAGGGTGGATGCCTAGAAGGCCAAGCTTACTCTGTGTCTGGTGGAAGCCGATAGAATACCCTTTGAAAAGAATTCCTTTGTCTCCTCTGACAAAAAAAGAGGAAGCTTAATGGGATTCTTTTAAAGTCTTTAGCTTCCCTCAGTTCTGATCTTCCTTGTTTTCCACACACTGAATGTAAAGACATTTCCTTTGATATAAGATTGGTATTCTTTAAAACAGGGGTCTCCAACCTTGAGAACTGTAAGCCTGGAGGACTTCAACTCCCAGCTTAAAGTTGCCAAGGTTGGAGCCCCCTGCTATTAAAGGTCACATGAATGAAGGTCACATAGAAACCATCATTTTGTCCACAGATTTACTGGCAGAAGAGAAATAATTCTCTCCTTTGGTTGGAACAAAGGGGAAAGCACCAGCAGGACTTTACACTCTAGCTCAGGGGTCTCCAAATTTGGGAACTTTAAGACTTGTAGACTTCAACTCCCAGAATTTCCCAGACAGCATAGGCTTAAAGTTACCAGATTTGAAGACCGTAGCTGAGGGGTGTCAAACTTGTGTCCTGGATGCATCACACGCTGGCCGTGCCCACCCCCAGTTTAGTAAAGGGGGGGAGTCACAATATATCATGTAACGACAATGTGATGCCGCAAGTCTGCCCTAGCTGTATACCTGTAATCTCTCCATGTTATTTGAGAGCTAAGACCCCAGAACACCTCCAGTGTTACAATTTTCCTCTTTTATCAGACCTGCTATGGTGGTTTGTCCAATGCTGCAAAGGTGTTGGTATTCAAGTAGGACAAGGTCCCTTGAAGAAAAATAAAAAAATATATCTGGACCTCTGGGTTGCAAAATTTCTCTTCAGAAAGCAATCAGACAAAGATTTGGAGCTTGGGAGACTGTTGCCAAATATAGGACAGCTGAATACCTTCCAAGTGACAGACCATATAAAGACAATGTGAGCAATTAAAATGTCTTTTTGAACCCTAAAGTGAAGTAAACAGCAAGATTTTTTTTTTAAAAAACCCATCATGGTTTACTTTTTTATTTGATTTATTCGGTTTGATTCATTGTGTACCATCAAAATGGTGGTAACTCTTTTGGGACCACATAGATATTCAAGAAGATGTGTTCCTAATCTGATCTTTCACATTCTCCAACAATGCTCTCATTTCCACTGTCTATCCAACTTGTTGGGAATTTTCTCTTTCCTTTCACCTTTCCCAGCAAGAGGGACTTCTCAAATAGTTATGTTTTCCACCTCCAACCTCTTCATATAATTCACTGTTGCTCAAAATAGGTACCAGTATCTGCTTGCTTTACCTGGGCAACTAGAATGATCTGCAGCCCTTGGATAATGCTACTGAGGAGTATATACCCTCAGTGTACATATCATTTCCTTATTTCTTCCAGAAATAAATACCTCCCTTGTAGTATAGCAAGGTTTGGCAGTATAGCAGTGTGTGTGTGTGTGTGTGTGTGAGAGAGAGAGAGAGAGAGAGAGAGAGATATCACTTGTGCTTTTTGTGAGTGAAGATGGAAGTGATTTTGTTTCCTCCACCACCATTTTGAAAAGTGAGATCCCATCCCCTTCCTTCCACTGTTGCTTGAGAAATTGACTTCTTTGTGGCAAAGTACATTGTTTCTGTTCAACATCTGCTTAAGACTCCTGACAAAACATGTGTCATATCTGTCCCATGGTTCTCTTACTCCACATGAAAGCAGGTAATGTTAGGAAAAGCTTTTGAATAGCCATCCTGGGTTAACTAGATAGCCTTGACTTTTTTTTTCTTCTTTTCCATTATTTGGGAGTAAATATCATTGAACTCTGGGGAGTTTACACTAAGCAAACAGGCATAAAATTATGAAATGTGCTAAGTAGTAGGAATTAAGAGCTGGGAAGGGGGAAAAAACCTGCAAGAAAAAAAATCCTATATTTGTAGATGGTTAAGTCAATCAGATCACAAGGGAAGTTCCTGACTGAGTTTTGACAAAAACAAAAAGGCAATTTACAGGGGTGCTATGCAATCACTAGAAAGACTTTCTAAGTAACATCCTTTACTGAATGTAACCATTTAACAATTGTGATTGAGGGCTCATCAGTCAGCCACTTCCAAATTATCCCCCCCCCTTCTTGTTCACTTATCTACCCTGGTTTTCATTTTCAGAACATAAATTGCTTCAAGAAAGCTTTCAAGCCCGGCTATAAATTGTACCATCACACTTTTATTGGAGTGTAATAAGGGAAGCAGAAAAGAACATTTTAACGAATGAATTGAGTCTTCTGAAGAACTTTAGCAGAACTTCAGGGAAGACTTGTCTCTCCACTTACCCTCTGGGGCTGGAAAGGCTTGCTGCAGGATGGTCAACTTTCTCCTCTCCAAACACCTCAGAACTTCACATTCAGTCAGTCCCAATCAGTGTGGCCAATGATAAAAAGGCCATAGGAACTGCAATGCAAATACACCAGCAGGTCACCAGGTTCCTGAGCTCAGCTGTAAGCCCTCTTTTGTGCAGTTCAGAAAGCAAGTGTCACTGAATATTTGACTTTTTCCTAAGGCTAAGCAGCTCTAGATCATACAAGCAAGCCCTTCTCTACAAATAAGTAACATAAAAGCTGCATGGATTTGTTTTTTTTTTCCCATTAATATACCACTCAGGACTTTACACATTGCATGCATGCCTACAGCAAACCCTGTGAAATGTACAAATCAGCCTCCGGCAGTAGTAAGTTCATAGGTGTGCTTCTGCTCCAAGTGAATGGTTTCCATTTGAATTGCACTAAACAAATGCAAGCAAAGAATTGTGATGAAAAACTAGCACACAAAGGCAAAGAATAGCCTCCTAACTGGTGTGTGCATGTGTGTGTTATATTTGGGCTAGTTATATTGCTCTTTATTCTGTTGGGCCTAATATTATTGATGCCACCTTTTTATGAATGCAAGTGGAATGTATAAAAATGGAGGGAAGTCTCACTTGGGACTGATATTAGTAAAGAATTCAGAAGTTGGTTTCTGCCTAGTAAACGGATTTTCCTTTGCCCTGAGGACAATTGATGGTTACTTTGTGAAAGTTCAGCAATATTTGAGCCCATTTTATCCATCACCAATTTTTCACTGCAGTCTATGAAATATTTAATCTTTTATCTATTCCAGCTGGTGGTTGCTAGCAGGCATGCAGAGGTTTGTAGAGCAAATTTTGAAAGGTGGTTCTTTGATAGTAACTCTGTTGGCCCAGGACAGCGAGCCTCATTTTTGCAGAATGTATCTTTAGATCCTAAAGATGAAACTCAAATACTTTGGCCACCTAATGAGAAGGAAGGACTCACTGGAGAAGAACGTAATGCTGGAGGAGATTGAGGGCAACAGAAGAAGGGGACAACAGAGAATGAGGTGGCTGGATGGAGTCACTGAAGCAGTAGGTGTGAGCCTGGGTGGACTCCAGAGGATGGTGGATGACAGGAAGTCCTGGAGGAACATTGTCCATGGGGTTGCGATGGGTCGGACATGACTTCGCAACAATTTTATAGGCTGAGAACTAGCATTCTGTCTTCTGTTTCCTGAAGCTTCTTTTCTTGATTACAGCATGTGACATAGCCAAAGTTATGTTATTTAATATATATCCTGCACTTAGGTGTGATTGTATGCATGATGTAACAGTGTGATATTAAGGAGTTTGTGGGATTGGTTTTTTTTTTTCATTCCCAGATACTGTCTGTATTTAGTTGTAAGAAGCATTAGCACTTTCTTACAATACCCCAAGAGACATTCATTTGTGCTTTCAGGTGGGCTGCAAGTAACTGGCCTCTGAAGATCAATACACAGATTGAATTAATAAGGGAACAACACATTGAAGATGAAGAAAGATTCCATAAGATTCAGCAGATGGATCAAACCAATTTCTTGGAACGTTTAGATGGCCTTCAGGTACGAATCTCCGATTGCAGATTTCTCATTCTCTCATTCTCATTAAACAAACATGCATGGGTATACAAGCAAGAGTGACACATGAAATTGTGTATTAACCACATTTGTCAAAACAACTGTTCCTATTTAATTCATGCACTATCATCAGGGTTTACACAGCCCAATGCTGTTTTGAATCCTGTAATAAATGTTCTTTGGCATGTAGACTTTTAATATAAAATATAAATCTTTTCATATAAAAAGGATATGTTTCCATGGTTTTCCTTAGGGTATACATTTGCTACTGTCCTATTTGGGGATTATTTCCCATATGTTTGAAATGGTGTTACTTTGAATATTTTGCAAATATTGCTTCTAATTCGTGGTGTTACCAACTTGATAAAACCCAGGTATACAGCCTGTGGCCTAAATACCATATGCACCAAACACCTCCTTTACAAATTTTGTTACCTACCTGTAATAAACCTACAATGCTATTCCTCTGAATATGAATATTATATATGTGTCTGTGTTTATGTGTATGGAAGAGTATGCAACCAAGGGAAGGGGAGGAGTGTTGTACATAGATTTTTTGATTTATTTTCCACCCAAAAATCAAGTGAAATGTGATTGGATGGGGATCATTTTAAGAATATGTATGTCTGTGTTGATTAAAAGTTTAAAAGAAAAAAAAGAAAAATTACCCCAATCCATTTTAAAAAATCTATTTACTTGGTTCTGTTCCCTTTTACAATGCAACCCTGATATGCTATTCCAAGACTGGTTGCTAATCTCTCCTCAGAAATGCATTGAAATTCTAACCAAAAGGCAACTACGCAACTGAAATGTTGGAAAAAGTCCCTAAACCTATTTTCCAGTCAACATATTTGTCTGAAGGATTCTCTCTTCCGATATATTACACCTGTTCTTGTTTCCCAGATTGCAGTGGCTGGATTTTCTGCACACATGGATATTGGCCGGGCCCATGAGATAGCCAATGAAGCCAGAAGAATTAGGAAGCAATTGAAAGAGTCCCAGCAGTTGGCATTGCTGTATAATAATCGGGAGCGTATTTTCGGCATGCACGTAACAAATGTGAGTGTCCAACATTTCTGCCCATTCATCATGCTTTATATTCCTCTCTGAACTGAAAACAACAGCAAAAACCTCCCAATATCTCATCACTAGTACCTCATTACAACTTCACCACGTTGCTGTCTGTATTTTCTGTTGACTTAAAATTCTTCCCTACGATCTGACTGAAGTGTTTTTCTCCTGTCTGTGAGCAGCAGAAAACAAAACCGGCATATATTTGACTGTCTCCCCTGCCCATTCCAGTTGCTTCTGTTCTGTCTACAAGCAAGAAAATGTGTCCTCAATTCATGTGTTGGGAACACTGCTCTTTCCCCATATTGTGAGCATGACCAGCCAGTGGGAAAATCATGTGCCAATCACATTTACCTGAAGGTTTAGTCATCTGTCAGAATTTATCCTACTCTTCACTTGCCACTCTAGGGACCAGCTGCTGAGGCTGGGAGAGGTAGCAGGTGAAGGGGAGAGAAGGCTGTTTAGCCACCAGATCTCTGGCCCAGCCACTGGCTCAGACTCTGATCAGTGTGAATAACTGACCGTTAGAGTCAGAAGTGACAGTTACAAGAAGGTTATAATAGTTGTCTCTGCTGCTTCAATAGAGAACGATCCACCACCATCTCCACCCCTAGCAGAAGCTGTTAGGGCAGCTTTTGAACACATGCACCCTAGATAACAGCTGAAAGTCACTCTGGGTGTGCGCGCACACATATGTGGTTGTGCTGGGGAGTGGAGTGGCAGAGAAAGCCAGCTCTTTCTCTTCAGCTTCACTTAATCTCCACTGCTTCCAGTGATCAGCTGCTATTCAGACTCATCCAGTTGCATTAAACTGGAAAGAGCCCTGTTTGGGGGGATAAAAAAAAGCCTCTGCTCAAAACTGAATAATGCTGGAGGGCTATGTCCAGGGACCAATTTTGCTGCACATATTGTATAAAAATTAGTTATTAACTAAAATCCAGAGAAATTAAGTTACAGGTTTTATGAGTAAAGTCTAATAAACAAAGGAACCTGGTCACCTGGTTAAAAATAGTTAAACTAGCCTTATTTTTTTTAACTAGATGAATGTTTTATCTATCAGGAATAAAAAACTTTATATTAAATTTTATCACAAGCATATGTTGTTTGCATTTTGTGCCTTTCTATTCCTATGTGAAAAAATATCAACATTTGTAGGAAGGAGTTGGCAATATTGTATTTATACATTTGATGCCCAAAGTGTCTAAACTCATTTTTTATCATTAATTCCTGTGGAATTTTGATCCTAACTTTTTTTCTACCAGTCCCTCTCTCACATATAGTCTGTAATGTGTTTATTGTAATATATTTTTATATAAAACATCTTTCTTTTTAGTTACTATTAAAGTGCATTTGTTTCATTTCAACTCTTACATAGGTAGTTTATATTATGGTGACCATACATTTTATTGTAAAATATTTCAAAAAGCTGTCCTTTAGAGCTATTTGTTTTTCAAAAACTTATTTTAATCTTTTATTTTGGTCATTTAACTTTTACTGTACAAGTAGTACCACTTAATGCACCATCTTCCATATTCATGTGAAAAATATAGAATTGAATTGTGTTTTTAAAAATAAATATGCACATACTGATTGCTTTTATTTTATTAGAATATGCATTTTTTAAAGTTTTTCTTGTTTTAATTTTTCCTTTGTAAAGCAAATTTATAAGCATAAAGAATTATTTATTGCTATAAACCCCTCTCAGATTTGCCCCTTTTTCAAATTTGTCCCTTATTTTTTCCCAACAAAATATGGACACCATATTTTATAACCACTTCCCAATTTCCCATTTTTAACCAATTTAAGAAATTGCAAAAGTCAGGTGAAATGCCTAGCAAGAGGAAAGACAGATATTTGCATTCATATTGATATCATGAATGAATCAATCAATCAATCAATCAATCAACAAATCAATGAAAACTGAGAATTAAAAATGCAGCAGAAATTATTTGAAAAAGTGCCAGACAAAATTTACATTTAGAATAGGCTCATGTAATTTTCTGGTCCAATCCCTGGAGGAGTGAAGTATTCAAAGCTTTTCTATAGGGCAGCAAGACCAGATCAATCTGAATTTCAGGGAACTTTATTCTATAGGTAGATACTGCAAGAGAAAAGGCATGCCTCCTGAAAGCCAACACTGGGCTGATGGGACCCAGAGCATGTCAATCCTATCAGGTCTGGTTGGACAAGGGATAATTAAAAACAGTCCTTCGGATATTTAGGCCCTGTATTGTGAAGGGGTTTATGGATGGCCATTAGCAAGTTGCATTGCACCCAGAAATTGATTGGTAACCAGTGTATCTCATGCAGTGATGTTAGCAGGTGTACTATGGAGTGTAAATAACTACTTCCACAACATTATTCAATTCTGGACTAGCTATAGCTTTTCAATTATCTGCATAGATAGCCTTATGTTGGGTGCATTGCTGCAGCCCAAGTGCAAGCTATCTAAAACATGAGTGATTGTGGTATAGTCTCCCAATCCAGAAATTGATGCAGTTGGTGCACAATATGGATTTGTATAAAAGGCCTCCAGGCTGTGATTCTTTATGCAGGACTCAAGAGTCTATGAAGACCTCCACATTGCACAGCATTTCAGTCTATGAAATTGAAATCCCAGCCAAAACAACAACAACAACAACAACAACAACAACTACTACTACTACTACTACTACTACTACTACTACTA
>JANHFP010001010.1:4386-14738 GCA_032468135.1 Calamaria suluensis | reverse complement strand
CGCTGAACACTGTGTTCAGACACAAGACAGACACTTCATTAACCAATATTCAAGGAAAGACTGAGGGATGTGGGGAAAATAAAAAGGTACATGAGTTTTAATTGCACTAGGGAGAAAAACAACATCTAAATATCAATAAATTGCATGTAGTGTTTATTGATCTAAACATAAATGCACTATAAACCTTTTTTAACTCTTAGAAGACGATAGGGTGAATCTGTCAAATCAGAATTAGGGTTTCTATTCATTCAATTACTTACAACAATTATACTGAGAGGTAAACAGATACTATAGAGATTTTATTTAGCAAAGTGCTAGATTTTTTTTAATCCCAATGACATCCTGCATTATCTTTGAAAAACCTCTGGGCAGGCTGTGCCTTGAGTAAGTAGAAAGTGAGAAAAAAAAGCAAGGATATTAGCCTTATTTTTGGATGCAATGGTAATAGAGTGATTATGTGACCTGGTTTAGAAAGAACAGCCCTGTGACTGAAGAGCTATCATGATTCCATGGATGAAGGTCTTCTGTATTTCTCAAGCAAAGAGCTACACTTGATTTTGAGGAGTACGCTGAGAGCTGTATTCCCCAAAAGAAAGATGGAGACAGGACAAAACTAAATTTGCTGTTGATAGTGATGTGCCAAAACCTCCTATTTTTTTTCCAAAGATATATAACTATTTTTGATTCAATGGCCATGATTGGTCTTTTGGGTGGGGTGTTGGGGGGCGGCAATACAATGAAAGGGCGGGCTACAAAAAGTAACAAAACGAAGTCCTTTAAGGTGGATATGTCCACTGTTTTGTATTTTTTTCAACCCTGAAATAAGCACTTGGCCTTACTGCTATGTGCTCAATAGCCCGATTGGGCTTATTATCAGGGGATGTCTTCTTTTGAGGAAAACAGGGTAATTCTGTTGAAGAGAAATTTGTTCCTCTTAACTATCATATTAAAGGAAACATAAATATGACTCTCAGGGCCATGTGACTGTGACAAGAGATCAAAATGTGGATTTTTCTCTTTCAAAAAAAATGAGGTTCAGTAAGGAAAAAGCTAAAAAGGGAGATTGAGAGTGATACATTTTTATAAAGTAGGTAATTAAAGGAGGTTTTTTATCCATATATTGATGAGTCAGCCAGCTACCATTCTGTCCTCTCCTTATCCAACAGGGAGCAATTTCAAAGTCAGGTTGGAGATCAAATAATAGCTGGCAAACAAAAATCAGTTTCTTGTTTTCTTGATCAGTAATTCAAGGAGTGTTTCTGTTAAGGATTATTTCGGGGGTGGAAGTTTGATGTGCAATTTATGTTCAACAATGTTCTTGACTTGTACAGAGACCACTTTATTGTGGACAAAGAAACTGTACACAAGTCTAAGCAATTAAACAACTAATGGATAAAAAATGCAATCAAACTCAACAAAGGTTGCTCAAATTATTTTAAGTTGACTCTAGTAAGAATAACTTAGATAAAATTATATAGAATCTAGATATACATACGTAAACAAGATCTCTTTCCAGCTGTGCTTTCACCCCCTAGGCACAGGTTGCCTCCCCGGTGAACCAGTTCAAGTTCCAAGTTTGTCCTGAATAACCAGAAAGGGAAATAGCCTTATTTTAATTATTTACAAACTCTAACAAAAATCGTCCAACCGATCTATAAAACTGTTGTGTCGTCCGTCGTCCCCCCCCCACAAATGAAAGGAAACAAAACATGACAGAGTACGCATGCCATACTAAAATGTGGTATTAATTTGAGATAGGCAAGTTTATTTTGTCCCAAAGCTGCACAAATTCTTCCAGTCCCTGTTTTGTGCAGCCACAAACGTCATCATTTCACCATCCAGTTATATCATTAAATTACTGCCCAGCTTCCTACAGCTCTTGACTGGGGGGAAAAAGTTTAAAAAGGCAACTACAAAACTGCTGCTTTACTCTGCAACAAGGTAAAAGGGAGCCCTGGTTAAACTGGTCAAAATGTAGTATTGCAGGCGAATTCTGTCCACAATCTGGAGTTTGATTTTGGTAAGGCTCAAACTGGACTCAGCCTTCCATTCTTCCATGGTTGGTAAAATGAGGAGCCAGATTATTTGGGAAAATATGAAAATAACGCTTTGACACTGTAAACTGTTCAGCAAGTATTGTAAAGTGCTCTGGGGCGGTATATAAATCCAAATGCTATTGCTAAATGCTATTATCTGGGTAAAAGCAATTTGGTACCCTACAAATTTTAACTCCTCCAGTTACTGTACAAGTGAGCGGCAGATGGTGACTGAAATTGGGAAACATTTGCTGGGTGCCAGATTGCCCATCCCTGAGATACAGCATAGCTAATCCAAATAATGTAAAGCACTTGGAAGGATTTCATTGAATATAAACTATTTTGCAAAAATTCCTGTGGCATGTGTCAGAAAAGAACTCTTTTTGTATAAAATGTTTGTTAAAACATATTCACATTACTAAAATAGTAGCATTTCAAATAATAATATTCCTACATTTGCAGCTTAAGTCCCCTTTTTTTTAAGGAATGCTTTAATCCTCCTTACATTGAGAAAAAGCAATTTAACAGTGAAAATGTTTGGGCTCTGAGCTCCATCTGGTTGCTGCTGATAAGGCCAGCCACATGACTAGGAATTTTCCACTCTTCAGGCAATTTGCAGCACTAGCTGGATTTCTAAAAACTTAACGGCAAAGCTGTGGCACAGATTTCATATTAGTGAACAGGGGAAAAAAAAAACCAAATCGCACCTTAGATCACTAGCTGAATATTAAAATATTTATTTCCTGAAATCTTTTCAGGAATGGTAACTCACTGTTCCATTAAAAAAGGACATTATTGATTCCCTGAAAATAACAAAAGGTGGCCTCTGTCCTTGAAAAAGACTGCACAGAAAGAGATGAGCGAGGAGGGGAAAAGAAAACAAAGGTTTTTCCAAAGAAAAAATAAACAGGGCTGTTGTGCTCTCTCAAATGAGCTTCTAAGAGTGTCCCTGCTTCCTGTTACTCCCTCACCTGTGGTGAAATGGCTGTTAACTAGGGCAGAACCAAAGGTTCCTCACACAGCTTGGGATGGTCCATTTTGCCCTCTGTCCTCTTTAGTCATTTTACCTTCCAAATGAAAAGCTTTCTTCTTTAACCAAAGCAACAGACTTTGCATGATACTTTCGGGAATCCCCCCCCCCAATACAGTAGAACTATCAGTGACATCTATATCATGATTTTGAACGTGTGGGACCAGCCTGCCACTTTTAGTAGGAGAAACAAGTAAATAAAACATTGGAATTTCTGCATTTCTAGAAGCATTCTTATAAACCAATATATTTTTTCAGATAATGAAAACTATCCCTTACTTAATAGTACTACAACCTCATTCTTGGTATTCCAGCACTGTTAACATACATTTTGTAGAATTCATTTTTTTTCTTGCTGCAAATGGTTTGAGTATATGACCTTTAAAAGATGTAAAGTCCAAAAACACTAAAAAAGAACTTTCTGAAACCTTTAAGAAAAACCCCAGTGTAAGAATAAGTAACAACAAAAACCTCTATAAACTAAATTTAGTTCTTATTACTTTTATAAAGGTCAAGGTACACAGCCATTCATCATCTTAGAAAAACCACTGTTCTTCATAGCTTTACCGTCTTCTTGAAGGCTCACAAAAAGGTTACTATCTTCCTGAAATACTCACATGCATTAGTAAGTAACTCTGAGGTATCATGCACAATGTGCAAAAGTATGTCCTGAGATAATTTTACTGACTTTCAAAGTACCTAGCAGTGTAAAAAAAATCACTATGGCAAGAAAGCTACCAAAAAGTAACCAAGCATCCATTTGGAACACAGGCAATATTATAAGAATTACTCGTAATCAAACTTTGTAATGCTTTGGAATTACTAGAAATCAGAATTTGTAACTGTAAAAATTGAACATTATCAAGCTGCAATTGTGATGACAATGCTGTTTTCCTCTGCAACTGTATCCACCCAGTGAAGGTTTCCCAGAGTCAAAGGGAAATAGCATCCTCTGAGATGTATTTATTTTATTTAAAAACTTATACAGTCATTTGTCTTATTTACCACAATCCTGGGTGACTCACAAAAAGCAATCAAATCATAAACACTATAGAAAATATTTGAACAATACTTTGAGGATAAAATCAATTGCTACAGATAAATTAGAGAGTGTCCATGGCACAATCTGATAAAAATCTTCTGAATGGTTTTCAGTTTTTATTACCAAGGTTATGTGGAAAATGCTTGGTAAGTTCATCAATTCCTATTTATTCATTGTTGTAACCCACATTTCGTCATTCCATAAACTTGTAGGTTGAGGGTTGTCCATTAAGGCAACTGAAGCAATCTTTAGAATAGTGTTTTACCCACCTGGCTACCGAGTACATGAAAAGAAAATCATTGTCTGGTGATCCAGGAGTCTTGCTGTAGTCAGTATATTTCTTCTGGGTAGTATTTTTGATATCTTTCATCACTGACTCCATTTCTTTACTTAAATTGGTTTCTGACTGTTAAAGAAAAGAGGGCTTGAATTTATCTGGCAAAACTAACAGCAATAACAGAAAAAACAAAGAATGAGTTCTGCAAATATAAGGCAATGAAATAGTAAATAGAACTATACAATATTACATTACATCTTAACAGAAAGATGTTCCACAAACTCTTAGCTATTCAAGAAAATATTCACTGGAGTCCATTGACAGAGATGTTTTAAAACAAACACTTTCAACATGCTAGCCTTTCATTAATATTAGATATATTAATATATTTTATTATATTATTGTTTTTTAAATCAGTAAAATTATAGAATACAAACTTCCCTTTAATATAAAAATAGGCTATATTCTTTTAAAAGCTATGCAGTACAAAGTAAAAAGAAATAGAAAAAACTAAAAAAATCAGATCATATTAATCAGTATTGTAATATCTGCTCAAAAGTATGTAATTGTAATTTATTTCCAGGTAGATTTGGATTAACTGGAGCCTAGAGCTTATAAATGAAAGTGTATTTTTAAATGTCATTATAAAGCTTCAAAATATAAAACTACACATAGAAGTTATGATAAAATGAATAATCCATAATGATAAACATTCTAAACGGGGAGAATTTAAATAGCTTTCACTCATAAATGCAGTTATTTTTACACTATTACAATTAGACCTATAGAAAGAAGCTGGAAAGCAGGGATTTAATAATCAATATTTACTTATAATCAAATGCAACAGCATCATAACTTTATTTTAAAGGTGATATAGTTGAATGTATCTGTTTGAAACATTACTTTTCCTGAAATGTTTATATTTAATGGAGAAATGGTAGACAGGGTCTGACTTTTTAAATTTTACCAAGTAGGTGATGAATTATGAGGAGAGAAAGAGAAAGAAGGTGGAAAGACAAAAAAACAAGGATCTTTCTGCCTTACAGTGATGCTTACTGGGAAAGTTCCCAGCTGCTCTTGAAGTTCTTCCACCTCCTTGATGAGCTCCTGCATATTCTTGGTACTGTGACACTGACAAAGATTTCGCTCTACATTGTTGCCAGGATAACATGGAAGGACGCTGTTGGCGAACTGCCTACACAGAGGACAAGTAAATTCTCCCTTGTCCACAGCAAAACCCTGGAGAACCTGATCGTTCTAAAAGAAACAACAAAATAAGTGAATTTTGGGAATTGGCAAACATTTATAACTGTAACAATTCCAAAGGAAGTAAGAATTAAAAGTAAAAGAAACGAAGACTGCTGAAAGATGGGCTTACTTTGAAATTTTAAAAAACCTGAAATACATATTTAATAGTCCCAAAGGCGCTTTTTCAAGAACTGGACTTTCTAGAAGAAAATCCAGTTGCCTCTTGAAAAAAGTGCCTTTGGGACCTGGATGACTGAGAATCTCCATAGACAATCCCCTTAACAGCTTTTTAATTGTCACATAATCTAAATTTGGTAAGAGTCCAGAATACATACAAACTATTATTTTCTATATTATTTTAAAATAGTTATTTATCTGCATCCTAGTCTTACTTGCTCATGTTCTAACATTAAGTGTATGTGTCTTAGAAACATCTGCTCATTACTATCAACAAAGTTGTGGATGTCTTTGTCTTTGGACTCCAGGTGACCGCCTGGGTTAGTCCCTGCAGTTTTTTCTATCAACGTTTTCAGAAGTGGTTTGCTTCCCAGGATTGAGTGTGTGTGACTGGACTCAGGTCAGCCAACTGGCTGTGTGACTAAGGCAGGACTGGAACTCACAAACTTTTCAATTTTATCCTGGTGCCTGAAACACTACACTAAACTGCCTCTCAAAACATCCAGTGCAGTGTTTGTTGACTGTATCTCTTTGTCTCCTAAGGTCTTCTATTAGAACTGCTCTGTGTGTGTGTGTGTGTGCATGCTTGCACACATATGTCAGAAATTAGCCATTAACAAGCAGTGAGAGTTTACGCTGGTCTACTGGCAGATTAAAAATGCTTCAGATTCTTCCCTAGATGCTGCATTAACATTATTTTATTTATTTTATTTTGACTTTATTTGTATCCTGCCTTTTTTTAAAAATAAATAAAACAATGAACATATCTGATGCTCACTCCACCTGTTTTTTTGCCCAACAACCTTATAAGGTAGACTAGACTGACAGAAAGTGACCAGCCAATCACCCAGTTGGCTTTCATGCCTACGGCAGGACTAGAACTCTCTTGGTTTCTAGCCTGGTGTCTTTCTAGCCTGGTTTCTTCACTCCTAGACCAAAATGTCTATGAGCCAAATATCAAGGAAAACTAAATAATGATGAAAGCTTCATATTTTAAATGTTTGAATAAGAAAAACATCTTAAATGTGTTTTTAATTCAGATTTTATTTAAAAGCCATCTGTACACTTTTATTTGGAAAAATAACTATGTTTACTTGCACTTAACACAGCTTCAGACTAGACCAGTGATGGTGAACCTTTTTGGCACTGAGTGCCCAAACCAGAACACATGTGTGTGTATGTACGTGTGCCAGAATGTGGGAAACCCAAAAACCAGCTGCCTGGCATGTGCATGCCCGTTTTTTGGGCTGTTTGGGACATTTTTGGGGCCTTTTTCAGGCCATCTTTGGGGTGTTTGGGGGGCATTTTCGGCCTGTTTTCTAGCGCTCCAGTGCCCATGAAGACCAAAGTGGCAGGCATGCATATACACACCGGAAACCAGAAGAGCAGCTGGCGATGTTGCGCATGCCCACAGAGAGGGCTCTGTGTGCCACCTCTGGAATGTGTGCCATAGGTTCACCATCATGGGACTAGACCTTAAACTATATCGGTGGAAGGGACCATGGAGACCACTAAATCCAGGCCTTGCTTAAGGCAATAATGAAATTAAACCATCCTTTACAGATGGCTGTCTAGTGATCCAAGGAAGGAGGATCAACCAACACAATTGGTTTCTTAGAGGGTTTTTTCTCCCCCAAAGGTACAAAGGTACAATTGGATCTTCCCTCCTGTAACCTAAATTCATTATCCCTTATCTCAAGGGTGTCAAACTCGCAGCCCACAGGCATCACAAGCACCCATGCCCAGTTTAGCAAAGGGGAAAAAAGTTGTGATACGTCATGTGACAACACCATGCTGATGCAAGTTTGAAACCCCTGCCTCATCTGAATCTGGAATGAAAGAAAACATGTCATCACATGATATACTTCCATTTGAAAAGGGCAATTATATTTCCTCCTTCATCACCTGCATAATCCTTTCTCAAGTATAAACATAAAGTATCCAGATCTTTCCATTTGTTCCTATCAGACTTAATTTATATCCCCCAATTATTCTCATGTTTTTATTTGTATTGTTCCAATTTCTCAGAATTCTTAGAATATAGCTCCGTACTGGACATAGTACTCAAGATGGGGCCCTAACAAAGAAATGATAAAGTGTGCCTAGGAAATTCTTCTTCTGTTGTTGCAACCTAAAACAGCATTTTCAACACATTGCTATCTCATATTCACTTGGGATTAGCCACTATACAAATATCTTTTTTAAAAAGTAGCAAGCCAGATATGTACATGGTATCGTTCCAAAATTTCTGCGCCTTGGATATTTCATAAACATTGCCTCATATCTTCATTTAATTTATTAATAAAAATATTGAAGAATGCAGGAGTGAAACTTAACTATCAAGATATACTGTGCTTATTGAATTCCCACAATCTATAGCAAAAGTTACCCCATTAACATGAGTAAGAGTAGGCTGACAAAACTTTTAAAATAAGCAGCATACTTTGTACATTTTTTTAAAAAAAACCAATTCTTAACTTTAAAGAACATTGAGACAATTTAGCTTGTCTTTTGATTCTTCTACCTGCCCAGAGCAAGACTAAATAACCTCCAATACGTTAAGCTTTATTATCTATGTTTGTTTCTTTGCAATTATTTCTATATAAAAATTATACAAGTTACAAGTTAAATAAATTATCCTGTATTACATTCTTAATTTTAATAAATTACAATTTGCATGTATAAGAATATTTTTCCATCCTATTGAAGTTCATGTACAATTTACATACTTTTAGAAATGTTTTATAAATGTAATTAGCCATATTAATTAGAGGATAAATTACAGTGGAGAGTATTTTTACTTTCATATTACAAAATGTTATTACTGAATCTTTTAGGAAATCTATATTTTTATGAATTGGATAAAGTACTGTAGAAAGTTTATAAACGTGGATTTCCTTTCTAATATATTAAATATTCCTATATATTCATTGAGGTTCCACCAATATCTATGGGAAACTTGTAATAATGTAATAATTTTATGAACAAAAGATTATAAATGAAACATTTCATTTTATCTTACCCGCAGAGATTCCATATAGGATTTATGACAATCAATGTGTAATGTATGGCCACATGTTTGTACATATACACCTCCTTCCCAGCCAATCGATACTGATTGCAGACAAGAACTCTAAAAAGTAAAGGATAAACTTTAAGATAATGCATGTGAATTCATCATTACTTTAAAATATAGGACACTAATTCATTACGATATTCACATTTTTATTAATGAACAAGAGTGGCACAGGCACTGTTAAATCTAAAAATGATTGCGGAAGTTAAATAATTGTATTATATTATGAATGAAAAGAATAAAACAAATACAAACTACAAAAAATAAAACAGTACAATACAAAGCAACATGAAAAAGAGAAAAAAGAAAAATAAAGAAGTATCATACCCCTTTAGCCTAATAGAGAATTTTAAAAGCTTATTACCATTTCTCAAAACAACATATTTTTTCTTCAGCCACATAACTCATATCTTCAGTAAATCATTCTGTCAACAAATGTTCAGTAAACTAACCACATATAATGATTTTACTCTTTTATCCCTGTTCGAATGAGCCAAGATTGTATTCCTTCCGTTTAAGAATCTTATTTTAACGTCTTCAAAATGAGTTCCAGGGCTAGTTTAGGTTTCTTTATTTTTGTTTTTTAAGCCAGAAATCTTTCAGAATGTTTAACAGATTTCTTTGGTATATCCAGTAACTAAAGATTCCCCTTTTGTTGGTCCCTAACAAAGTTGGCAAAAGAAGAAGGGGATGATAGAGAATGGGATGGCTGGATGGAGTCACTGAAGCAGTAGGCATGAGTTTAGGTGAACTCCAGAGGATCTCTTTGAATCCATTAGTATGCCTGTATCTTTCTCCATTTCTTTCTCATTGCCTAACACATATCACACCTGACTAGGTGGCTCATTGGCTAAGACACTGAGCTTGTCAATCAGAAAGGCCGGCAGCTCGGCAGTACAGGTCTCCAAAATGAGCTAGATTGTATTAGATGTATTATTTGTATTAGGTCGTATTAGATGACCTCCAAGGTCCCTTCCAACTCAGTTACTGTTAAACATTTAAGTTCGCCTTCAAAATAATCCATTGCAACTAATTCTTGTTCTGAAACTTCATTACAACATACTCTGTACATCTTCTTAAGAAATCTGTTTATCTTATCAAGACTTTGTTAGTCCAATATCCAAAAACTTCCATTACAGATTTCTGCTGCATTTTCTTTATCCTCTAGCTCCCTCTAGTATCCAACATACAAGGTTCCCTTATCATAGAAAGATCATAAACAATTGCTATTTCCCAAGGAATTATTTTTCTAACAATTCAAAGCTATAACTCCAAATTAGGCTGTTAATTTCCAAAATTCACATTCCAAGCACATTCCAAGACACACACACACACACACACACACATATCCACCCTCCGTCTTTCATCTGTTTGGGTTTGTTTGTTTGATTGTTGAGCTCTTAAGCAAGACATTAACTTGTTTTCTTTCCAAAACTACTTTGTGTTGGTGCTATGGTTTTTTTTCT
>JANHFP010001003.1:58386-75072 GCA_032468135.1 Calamaria suluensis | reverse complement strand
GGAGGGACAGACAGACAGACAGACAGACAGACAGACAGACAGACAAATAGATTAAATACCTGTTGTGGTAGAAGCTATAATTTAAGAGAAAAGTAGACGTTTTTAGAACTGTTTCATGATCAACAAGCTTGTGCAAATAATATAAGGTGCCCCCGGTTCCTCTCCTACACCCTGACTATCCCTATTATATCCACCCAGCCCACCAGGATGGGAAGGCAGGGCATGTTGCAGGTCCCATCAGTTGGGATTTGTCAGCTGGTGGGACCACAAAAAAGGGCCTTCTCAGTAGTGACCTCTTAACTATGGAGCATCATTCTCCTGAGGCACAGTTGGCCCAATCCTACTGTTTTTCCAAAATATGGTTTTGTCAGTGGGCTAGGGAACAGAAAAGGTGAGGCAGCTGATCAAGTAGCCAGTTTGATTGTGTTGTTGCTGCCATGGGGAGGGCAGTTTCTTTTTAATGGTTTTTTTAAAAAATTATACAGTGAATTTTTAAAACTTTGTAAGCCAATCCCTAAGCTTTGGAGCAGCATTCTAAGCACCTTCTGCGTTCTCATCGGCTTTCCAGAAAGTATAAACCCTTCTCTTCACGACGTTTGAAAGTACGTGGTTTTTTGGCATGATCCGGCGACAACTGGACAGGTGAAATGCTCCCAGTTTGGACTGGCTTGGACAATCCTGTAGCAATGGTGGTGGGTGTTTCGGACAACCAGTAGCAAAAATCCCTGGCCCTGCAATTGTCAGAGACATTCTTTTCATTTTAAAAGCATTTTTCCTACCTAATTATTTGCTGGATTAGGTAGAAACAAATGCCTTTAAAATTAAAAAAAAATCTTCCCATGATCACACGGCTGCTGTGATCCTTGGAAGGCTCTCTTTACATTTTAAATGCATTTTTTCTACCTAATCCAGCAAATACTAGAATAAAGGTAGAAAAAATGTTTATGAAATTAAAAAATGGCTACGCACACCCAATCACATGGCATGTGAGTGATGTTGAGTGGCAACATCTGATTTACACATTTAAGGAATGGATCCAAAGGAACTTTCCACTTCCATGCAAGGTATGAAAGAAGATTCTCATTCATCCACGTCATAGTTGTCCCAAAGGTTTTTTTCAGGAGGCAACTGGACTTTCTTGTTTTTCTTTGAAGACATTTTGCTTCTCATCTAAGAAGCTTCTTCAGCTCTGCATCAGCTTTCAAGCTGCCACCTTCTCATGTGTGGGAAAGTAGGAGGGGGGATTTAGTAAAGGATTTGTATTTAGACACAGCAGCATTCTTCCTATCAGTCAAAGTCAGGACAAGCATCTGGAGAAGGAGTGGTTACAGTGCTGTCTCAAGATGGGATGGATGGTGATTGGAGGATGTGATTGACTGATGGGTGAGGAGATGGTTTTGGGTGGTTTGATTTACTTAGGGAAAAACCAAAACTCTCAGGTTCAGGTTTTCCCAAGATGTGCTAGTATACCTATTCTAACAAATGGAACTTTGAGAAAATGCTTGTCTCAGAATTTTCAATTGGAGAAAGAGGATTTCTGGAATGCTGACACACTGACTAGATGGTGGGGGATGTAAGGATTTATACTCCTTGTGGACAACTGACCATTTGCATTCTTATAGAGAGTCATTGAGGCTACTTCGAGGTTTGCCTGTGTTGTCAGGGTCACCTGAGTAGTGCAAATAGGTATGGAGCCATCTTGGAACTATTGAAAGGACGGTGTCCACATTTGGGACAGAGAGGACCTCTGGTTTGAAAGAATGGTCAAAGAGACCATCTATGTCAAAATTGAACAGCCTTCTCTCAACAGAGGGGGAGGGATATGACATCTTCTACAACACAGTCAATAGTTCAAAGAAGGCTCCACACCCATTTGCACCACTCAGGTGACCCTGATGATGCAGACACCTCCAGGTGGCCTCAGTGACTCTCCAAAAGAATGCAAATGAGCAACTATATACTGAATAGAATAGAATAGAACAGAACAGAACACAACACAACAGAACAGCTTTATTGGCTAAGTACGATCATATACAGAAGGATTTTTTTTCCGGTGCATAAGCTCATACAGTAGTAGTAGTAGTAGTAGTAGTAGTAGTAGTAGTAGTAGTAGTAGTAGTAGTAGTAGTAGTTAAAAATAGAAAGCACCTCTTGTCCAAGTAAAGAATTAGGCAATTGATTATTCTAAAATTGAATATTTTTCATGGGAAAGTAATGATGATATGGCAAAATAAGCATATTTAAAGATGCCACATTGAAAACAAAAGTATTATCACATTCCAATCTGCTTACATGTCAAAAATAATATAGCTATTTCCATTCTTTAAAATTATGTTTTTACTCTTACATTTTTGGCATAGTATTTATTATTGATTGCAAGTATAGAAAAGGAACAAAATGGTGAAAAACATATGGCATGTGATGATAATTGGATCAACCCAGACAATGAAACTTATTAGTCTGAATAGCACCTTGATTTTAAGCAATGGGTTATTTTCACACCTAAGCCATTTAGATAAATGGATAAATTACATTTTAATAATATGTACAACTTCTTGAAGGTTCAGCTGATACCATTTCTAAGTAATGACAGTAAACAATGATTGTATTTTATGAATATTTCATTATAAGATATTAGAAGGCTGATATGTATAAAAATGTGTCAAACTGTAGCAGGAATGCTACAGTTTGCTTTGGGCCAAATATTGGGGCAGTGATTAGGTGCCCAGACAATTGGTTGTTTGAGATCCAGAGACAATGAGCATGCCAGTGAATAAAGAGATTGTAACATTATTTTAAGGGACATGGTGGCTCAGCGGGTTAGACAACTGAGCTTGTTGATTGGAAGGTTGGCAGTTCAATTTTTGAACCCCTAGTGCCACATAATGGGGTGAGCTTGCATTACATGTCCCAGCTTCTGCCAACCTAGCAGTTTCGAAAGCACATAAAAATGAAAGTAGAAAAAATAGGGACCAGCTTTGGTGGGAAGGTAACAGCGTTCCGTGCGCATTTAGCATTTAGCCATGCCGGCCACATGACCATAGAGATGTCTTAGGACAGCGCTGGCTCTTCAGCTTTGAAACGGAGATGAGCACCGCCCCCTAAAGTCGGAAACGACTAGCACATATGTGTGAGGGAAACCTTTACCTTTTAACCTTATTATTAACTCAAGCAACCTGATTTGAAACCATAACATGAAAAGCATAACTGGCAGATGACATCCAAATATTTTATAAACTGTCAGGAGCTTCTTAATAATGACAACAGCAATGCCCCAAGGATATCCAGTTTTCATAATTCCTAGCACTAGATTATGTGCACAAGCTCCCAGCTTAAAGGCATCTACAAATTGAGTCCCAAATTTCTTACTCTGAGCGAGAAGAGTTGTCAAGTGAGCTTTGCCCCATTTTATGACCTTTCTGGCCAGCATGGTCAGGTACTGCAGTTGTTATGGTAGTAACAACTGAAGCTACATGTCAATCCCTAAGCCTGGGATGGTGAACCTATGGCACGTGTGTCAGAGATGGCACACAGAGCCCTCTCTGCTGGCACGTCCATCACCACCCCAGGTCAGATCTCCATGGTGTTTCTTTTGTGAGCTTCTGTTTCCCTGTAAATGACAAAACAGAGGGTCACAAAATAAAAAGATCTTTCCTCTTCCTGTACTGGTGGGGTTGGGATACTCCACCTCCTGTCAGCCAGCTGGTCTTCAGGTCTCTGCTGTGCATGCCCGCATGTCTGTGCATGTACACCTGCCTGGCTGTGCCTGTCCATACATTTGCATGTCCTCACGTGCGCACCTTTCAGTTTGGGCATGCACACACTTGTTCATTTTGGGCATTTGGGGTCTAAAAGTTTTGCCATCACTGCCCTAAGTAAAGTATGCCAAACTTTCAAAATATCACTCATTCAGAAATAACACTTTTGTGGTGGTTGTTTTTTTTAACTTTAGCTAGAAAGCTACAAACCGTAGTTTACAAATCACAAGTGACTTCACAGATTGCACTGAGCAAAGCATAGGATGCCTTCTAATGTTAAGTTCAATAAGATGGGCAGAGATTTGTAGCTGTTAAGACTGCAGCCCAGCTAGATGTAACTCCATGGGAATCTTCATCTGAGCTCGGTGACCTTTCCTTTCTTCATTTGGACAACTCAACCGTCTGGAGAAGAAAATTAGTTCTAGCACATTTCTACCATAAACCTAGTTTCCTCACCTGAAACTTTTTAGCATGTAATGCACCATAAAGTACACATTATTTTTCTGAATGTTTTCCTAGGTCAAGTTCACGATTTGACTCGCAAGAGATTATTTCTATATGAAACAGAATACCTCTTTCAACTGAAAATCTTATATTTCATCTGTAAACGATTTTGTTCTTCACCGCTGGACAAAGTTTAGAGGAAAAGCTGACACAGTCTAAAATGCAAAGTTGCTGTATGTGATACTAGTATGATACGGTTTAATAAATATTCATATCTATATATAATCATCTAAGTAAAGATTAAGTGTCAGGAGTGTTAATCTTTGGCCCCTAAGCATTTTTATCACCTGCCTTGTTTTGTAAAAGTATTCTTTTTTATATAAATCCAGAAATGTTGCCCTATAACAGAAGTTCTAAGTTGACTTTTCCCTGATACCTTAAAGTTGTCTTTCACGTGACTCTTTCCAGTATTTCTTTTTGCTCCAAACCAGGATGGACCTAACACTCATGCCAAGGCAGACTCCATTTGTCCAGATTATCCCTTGCAGCCTTGTACCCAAACTTCTTGTCCATCTTCTTTACATTTAGATGAAGAAATACTATGATATGGATGGTCTATGGAAGGGATGAAATCCAGCAGGTTCTGACAGGTTCTGGAGAACCGGTAACAGAGATTTTGAGCAGTTTGGAGAACTGGCAAATGCTAACTCTGGCTGACCCCAGAGTAGGGTGGGATGAGGATTTTGCAGTATCCTTCTCCAGCCATACCCACAAAGCCACCCCAAGCCAAAAAAAGTTTTAAAAAATGATTTCACCACTGGTCTATGGCAAGGGGTATCCAAACCTGGCAGCTTTAAGACCTGGGGACTTTAACTCCCAGAATTCATCATCCAACCATGCTGGCTGAAGAATTCTGGGAACTGAAGTCCACAATACTTAAAATTGCCCAGTTTGGAGACCCCTTGTCTATGGGCAAGTCAACTATTGCCCTTGATTAGCCTTGTTCCTGCTGTCTGTGTTGTCTGATCAGGGTTTAATAGGTAATAATAGACGGGCGCTGAACTTCTTAAGCTTAGCTGATGTACCAGCCATGTTAGACATGTTAAAAAACTCTCTCCATCTTTTGCTTTGACAACCCTTTCAGCCTCTAGTGTTGTCTCTCCCGGTAGGATAAACTTTGCATATTCTCATTTAGAATGGGATGACAACATCTTTAAATATTCTACCATGCAGAACCTCAAATCCATCCCTCTCAAATTTGGTTTGAGGTCAAGGGAATCATGGGATACAATAGTTTGACCTAAAGTTTATTTAAAAAGTGATGCAATCCTAAAATGAAACAGTTTATTGGGTTCATCTGATCATAAGAAAAATGCTTTATTGTTGGCCACAAGCCTGCATTTATTTATTTGCATCCCATCTCATGAACAATCCTCTGAAACAGATTCTAATGTTTTATTAAAAATTAGACAGTGGTTGACAGTAATTATTAATATTTTTTCATAGCCAAGGACCACAATCCTCTGGAAGTAATTTATGGAGTGCCAAATATTGTAAGTGGAGCGGAAGAAAAGCTGAAAAGCATTAGAAGTTAACATGAACTGTCCAGATCAAATATGAAATATGCAAAGTTTATTCTATCAATAGCTGGGAGAGAGAACATAGATCGAAAGGGTTGTCAAGGCAAGGCAAGAGGCGGTGGTTTCTGACATGTCTAGCATGGCATTCTAAATAGTTTTGATGGATATATGTGTGTGTGTGTGTTTTAAAATTCACTTTTTTAATTCAGAACTAAGCACTGACCATACACAGTGCTAATTTGGAGGAAGCAGCAGGATAATAATGCGAAATCTGATTTTTCCAATAGCGGTGCTCAGTTTTGGCTGACAAGGGCCCTATGTCTTGCTAAATGATTAATGAGCTTTCTTGCTAATAGTGAGGTAGGAGTGCAAAATATTAACAGTCTTTTTTGAACCTACCTGCCGTAATATCTAATGTGATTCAATAATACAGTGCAGTAATATCATTATATTCTAGGAATGAATAATTGGATCAAGTCAGCAGAGAGGAAATTTGAAGAAAGAGCTGTGACAGCTCACTGAGTGAAATACATTTCAGTGGAATGCTTTTACATAGCATATTCTTGCCAATGACAGTATTTCATAAAACATTAGAACAATGTTATGTGTACTCAAGCACACATATCTCATTTTAACCCATAATTAGTAGACTTAAAAAAATGCATACTCATTATTACAGGAGAGTATCAAGGTATGAAAAAGCATTTCACAATTTCAATAAACATAAAGGCCTTTATATTTTCTCTTTTATGCATTTACAAAATTCTTGTCTCCAATAAGGATCAAATTTCACATAGAAAAGGTTTTTGCCCAGTGGCAAATTAATTCACAAAAGCAGATTTTGTTAACTTTTCTTTATTTAGTTGCATGAATATTGCACAGATACATTTTATAGAATGTTATTGAAGATATTATATTTTGATGGCAGAATTCACTGGCAGGCAAAAGTTTTTTCAGCGGGCAAAAGAAATGAGCAATAGCTCTAATGCCAAATAAATAAATTAATATAATTTTGAGTATCTTCACTCCTACTAAAAATCTAAAGGCTGCTATTTCCTTTTTCGACTCCAATTTGCAGTTTAAAGTCTAGTTTAGCTCTTTAATGTGTGATAACAATGAAATGAAAATTGACCTTATTCTAAAGCAAAATGTGTTAGATTTGACATGACCCCTACAATGGGACTTTGAGCAATTACTGAAAAAGTTAAAAAGCTGGATAATGTTCCTACAGCATTTAGTATTAGAGAAGAATTATTCTCTACACATAATTATTTATCTGAACAGAGCTCATGTTAAACAAAGAAACTGGCAGTTTTGTGCTTTTGTTCAAATTTCATTGCTGCCACATCAGGGGTTATTTATTTAAGAATGTGTAGGACTGCCCATATTGGAATACAACTCTGAGTTGTATTCCATAACAAGAAAGCTGTAAAAAAAACCTATAAAAACAAAAACTCTACTACAGCCGTGTCAAACTCTATTTCATTGAGGGCCGCATAAGGGTTACATTTTACCTCAGGGGTCTGGGTAGGCATGGCCAGGGTGGGCATGGCCAGCTCAATGTCACTCATGTTGGGGTGCCTGTAGTGGCCTGGGCATGGCTGGGGGAATCCAGTGGAGGTAGACCAGGGAGAGCACCAAACACTTGTCCTCCAGAGGAGCCTCCATGTCCCTCTCAGGCCATGAGGAGGACCTTGGACCACAGCCCTAGGCAACAGCCTGGCCCTCAAGCTCCCAAGACACCAGGTCCCAAGCTTTCAGGGCACCAGGTTCCCCACAGTTCTGAACTCTATTTCAGCTGTGATGGCCTCCTGCAGTGGCCTACCAGTGAAAATGGAGCTCAGGAAGGCAGCACACTCTATTTTCATTGGCAGAGTACTATGGGAGGCCCTCACGCAGCCCTCCTGAGCTCCGTTTTTGCTGGCAGAGACACCACAGGCTGGTCCTTTGATATTTCCAGGGCAGCCCCACAGGCCAGATCTAAGCACCTATTGGGCCAGACCTGGCCTTGAGGTTGACACCCCTGCTCTAGTATTTCCACCTTTCTTCTGAAATACCTCATAGATTGTGAGTCATGGATTGTGTCTTGCTCTACCCCACTACCTGAGGGAAGAATGGTTGTCTTGAAGGCTAAAAGGGTAGGGAATTGACAAGGGTAAAGGCTACTATGGGAAAAGGTTATTTCTTGCTACAATTCGGAGACAACAGTCAACACTTTGCCAATGATTGTATCAATGAGAGGCATTCAAATGTGGAGGAAGCCTTCCTTCCTTCCTTCCTTCCTTCCTTCCTTCCTTCCTTCCTTCCTTCCTTCCTTCCTTCCTTCAGTGATGGGGGGAAAATGACAAACCATGTGTCATGTTAACAAAACCCAAATTGTACTTGCATTCTGAAATTGGACATGAGAACATAAGTCATGGGATTTAGACTGTGATGTCACAATGCATGTATTGTCAGTTCCCATCTATCCATCCCCATGCTACCTCCAAATAGACCTTGTACTTTTCTTGGTACTCTAGAAGCTTCAAGCAAAAATTCATAATCTAACCTAAAACATACAGTACATGCACACCAAATATACACATAACAGGGCAAAGCACGCAATTTAGCCATTCAAGCATAGCATCATATACATATTAATTGGCTTCTTGCAGAACAGCTATTGATTTAAAAATGCAGAAGTAGTTTTGCTATTAGAGTACATATTTAATGATACTATTTGTTCTTCCCTCATTAGATTATATTGACTTTTTATGAAAATGACAAATTATGCTATTATAGCACAACGCTGAACAGTAACTTTCAAGCATTCACTATCTTCTAACATCCTGTGTACTTTAAGATACCTGCTTAATTGCATCACCATGATGTACAATATCTTTATATATTTCTTTATTCAATAAGAGAAGCCCTCTGAAGAGTATATTAGCAAAGCATTCCATAGTAACAGTACACAGCTTCAGTAATGAAAGAATACATCAGAATGATGAAATGGGCAGAGAAAACAAAGAAAATGCACATATCTCAAATTGTCAGTGAAGAATAAGCGCTGTTTTAATTTAAAATTAAAAAGGAAGACGGTAGAGGGAAAAAAAGTAGAATAATCTTTGAAGAATACCTTCCTTCCCCAGTATCTGCACTCTGGTTGTTGTTTTTTCCTGATATCACACCAAACTAAGCAGCCTCTTCTGTATTTTATCCATCCTGTTTATGGAATTACTGTGTTCTGGACATTAAAGGTACAATTGAAGAACAGCTCAATCAGGCTTATTAGACATCAGTATTTTATAAAGAGGACGTGAGGATTATGAAATGGCCTTCAGGCAACCGAAGCCACACTATGCTCACAAGATACTTGTGGGACATCTTTTTAAAATGGTGGGATATCTGATTATATATGCCCGTTTGGAATATATAATCATATTATTGCATCATTGTAATGCTTTAGAAAAGTTTGGGAATATATACCAACTTCACTGTGCAGATAAATAAGCTGTGTAACGGCTATGACAAGAATCACAATAATATTCTGTAGAGCAGAGGTGGGCTGATGAATTTTGGAGAACCGGTAATGGAAAGTTTGAGTAGTTTGGAGAACTGGTAGTAAAAATTCTGACTGGCCCCACCCCCATCTATTCTCTGCCTCCCAAGTTCCAGCAGATCGGGAGGAAATTGATATTTTACAGTAAACTTCCCATGCCACACACACCAAGCCACACCCACAGAACAAGTAGTAAATTTTTTTTGAAACCCACCACTGCTGTAGGGGTAAAGGTTTCCCTTGCACATTTGTGCTAGTCGTTTCCGACTCTAGGGGCCGGTGCTCATCTCCCTTTCAAAGCTGAAGAGCCAGCGCTGACTAAATGCCAAAAGTGCAATTGCTCAACTAAGGTCTTGGGAGTGATGTGCTCAAAAGGCATGATGATTATGATTATGATTATGATTATGATTTATTAAATTTCTATACTGCCCCTCTCCTCGCGGACTCGGGGCGGTGTACAGCCATAATCAAGACATAAAATACATAATCACAAAAGTTAAAATACATATTATGATGTCACATTATGCAGTCGCATTGCTTAGTGACCACAATCCTGGCAGTCCCCACTGCCATCTCTGAGTGAAGATCATTAAGTGAGGACATCACATGACTGGGACTTGCAACTTCCTGTGGCTTCCAACAAGCAAAATCGATGGGGAAGCCAGCTAGAAGCTGCAAGGCCCAATTACAAGCCTTTCCTCAGATGGTTCACAAACAAGACAGGTGAATGCTGGGAGAGCAGATGGGGTTTGCTGAGGCATCGTGGAAGCTTAGCTAGGCAGCGGATGTGCTAAGGAAGGCAGGTGTGCATGCAGGAAGATGCTGCCGCATGACCTGGGGACACTGGACATGGGTGTGCACCATCGAGTAACACATCCCCGGGATCTCATCCTCTGTAGCAGGTCTCCTCAGGAGTAAAAGCAGTTGGAGCAACTTGTGATCTTCCCTAACAATTTCCCCATTGGTTTCTTGTGGGAAGTGGGCAGGGAAATGCCGATCACATGACTGGGAGATTCTGCAACTATCCTATGAACCAGTTGCTAAACACTCAAATTGTGATCATGTTACTACAGCACTGTGTACAGTACACATGTACTGTGGCAGACCAAACATCTGAAGTATCGCTCATTCAGTGCTGTCAAAACTTTGAATAGTCGCTCAAACTGTAGTTGTTAATTGAAGACTCCCTATATAGTAACAGGGAGAACACCAGAAGCTGGATCATATCGTCCTTGTGTAGTTTATCTTCAGTTTTGCTAGTGTAACGGCTATTATGGTTGGATGTGAATGGTTAGTTAGTTGTTTTCCACCATAACCCTAAGCCTTTCTAAAGGCAAGGTAAAAAAATTTAAAAATCCTGAAAATCTGCCAAAAAAACTTTTGGGTAATACAAAATTTTTTAGTCTTTCTCGTCCTTGCCCAAGAGACAAGCAGGTAGAGCTGGGGTGTCAAACTCAATTTCATGGAGGGCTACATCAGGGTTGTGCTTGAACTAGGAGGGCTGGTAGGGCATGGCTGGGGGTGGGCATGGGCATGGTGGGCATGACACGGGACTCGTGTTCGGGGCACTTCTGGTGGCCAAGTGTTAAGGCAGGACTTCCCTGAGACCCTCCCTCACTCTCATTATAATCTCCTTCCTTCCTTCCTTTTTGTTCTTTTTCCTTCCCTCTTCGTTCTCCTGTCTTCTTCCTTCCTCTCTTTCCTTCTTTTTCTTTGTCTTTCCCCTTTCCTCTTCCTCCTTGCATGCTCAAATGCAAAAGGGGAAACATTTCTCCTTTTCTTTTGTTTTGATAGCCCTCTGCCACCAAGAACAGAGCTCGGGAGGGGCTGTGCACACTCCCCTGTGCCCCATTTTCAGTCGTGACAGCCTCCTGCAGCCCTCTGCCAGCAAAAACAGAGCTCCATTTTTCCCTGGCAGAGGCACCGCAGGCCAGTCCTTTGCTGCTTCCAGTCTGGCCCTGTGGGTCAGATCTAAGCACTCCACTGGCCAGATCTGGCCCTTGGGCCTTGAGTTTGACACCCCTGATGTATAGGATTTAATAAGAAATACTAGAAGAAGTACTAGAAGAGAGAAGCTGCATTCTAATTTTCATTGCTTTCTTTAGATTTAGTTCTTCTAGACTTTTAGAAATTTCTTTTTCTGGAATTGATTATTGGGCAGTGTAAAATCCAGGGTGGGATTCAGCGAGTTCACACCATTTCGGGAGAACCGGTTGTTAACTTTCTGAGCAGTTTGGCAAACTGGTTGTTGAAAGAAATCATTATGACAAAGAAACGGTTGTTAAATTACAATCATAGTTTAACTAAATGGGGAAAAAAATGACAGTTCTGTTTACGAAACAGGACTGCTTTGGACTGTTTGCCAAAAATCCTAAAGATACAAACTGGCAATGTGAACCACAACGTTTATTAATATGCTGTCATTGTTAGAGCTAACCAAACTGTGGCACCCACAGTGCTCAGGACAAGTTAATTCCGCTGCCTCCACTTTGAATTTTGAAAATAATCTGCATAACAGTGTTGACAAAGAGATGCAATTATCGAAAGTCAACACTTACAAGTAACCCCCTGCCCAAAGCCATCTATCTTCCTCCCTCCCTCCCTCTCTCCATCTATCTCCCTCCCTCCCTCTCTCTCTCTTTCTCGCTCTCTCATTTCTGCATCACAAGCATCAATTCTCTTCATCCCCAGTGACTTGGTTTATTTCAGTATCCTGCATTCCGTGGACACAGCACTGGTAAGTGAGCTAGTTGCTTGCTTGCTGATAAAGCAGTTCTCTTGAGCACCCATTAGGTTTTTATCAAAGCAGGGTTTGGAGTTTGTTTTTGATTTATTTTTTTAAAAAAGAGATGAGGTCAACAATAAAGCACATGTTTGTAAATATTTCTGATTCATGATTTTTTCATGCCGATTGCTCTTACACACATTTTGCTGTAAGAGTAAATTGGCCTCTAGATTACCTTTCTCGTCTTTTAAATAATAAATGGGAATGCCAAATGAATCTTGGTGTCAATCATTCGAAAATCAGTTATGTGTTATAAAGCCCTAGCGTTGCCATATTACAATCAACCAATTTTGAATTATAGCTGCCAAGCACAAGTTACAACTCTGAGATGCAAGTAATAAATCAGACACATTAAGAGCCAGTTGCCAGGGGAGCTAAAACTTCCTACATACATCCAAGACACTTTTTAATACTGTTAAGTGTGTGTCTCTGTGTTGTAGGTTTTTGGCTTTTGGGGTTTTTTTACTGAAGAAAAATTATCTGTTGCCATGTACAGGCATGCATTTTAAGTAATGTTTAGATTAATTAATCCAAAATGACTGTAATGCAACTGTGGATGAATTTATCCTTAAATGTGTTATGGCCGAAAGCACTTGGAATTAAATAAATTTGTTGTTAGCTGCAAAGTCATGTCCGATCCATCGCGACCCCATGGACAATGTTCCTCCAGGCCTTCCTGTCCTCCACCATCCTCTGAAGTCCACCCAAGCTCATGCCTACTGCTTCAGTGACTCCATCCAGCAAAAATAAATTTTGGGCTCAGGTATAATCATAAGTCGAGGACTATCTGTATTCCCAGACGTTAAAATAGAACGATAAGAGTTTTATAAGTTAGCTCTGCAAGAAAAACAGATCTTCTAGATCCAGATACCCTTAGCATTTTATGTGGTAGTTGGTTGTTGTTGTTTTTCCTTTCTGAATGAGTGTTTCGGTTTCTCATAAATTGCACTGATCTGCGAAAGCAAAAACAGACTATCCAGTGAAGGTTACATTATTAATTTGCTTTGTGTGACAAATTGCCTTAGGTCATACTGTGGCATTACACACAGGGTTCCCCCCCCTCTTATTGGATAACGAATCATTGACTAGTGTGCACTTAGAATGGATTGACTCTGCATTTTCTTTAAGCATCATCATTATTAAACTTAGTTACTTACATGACATGGGTTTTGCATGATGACTGCAGCTGGGGGGGGCTGACAAAATGAGTCTGTGACAAAGGATGTAGTGAAGGTTAGCAACTATAAATCTCTTCTATTTAATTTCAGGTTGTAGTAGCCCAAGAACTCTATGAAATGGATACTTTGGGGTGGGGGCAGTGTTTGTAAAAAGGGTGACACATCCCAACTGCATTGAACTGATTTATTAATAGTTCTATCTGTTACACTGAATCGGAAGGCCGATTAATATACACTGGTTGGTAATATACACCGGTTGGTATTTCAAACTGTAGTCAGCAAGTGACGTGCAAACTGACAATATTTTTACAATGAAAGAGAAGCCAAACTCCTCTGCCTAAAGCAGAGGCCTTCATAGCTGACTGCAGAATTCTGGGAACTGAAGTCCACAAGTCTTAAAGCTGACAAGTTTGAAGACTTCTGGCCTAAAGCATCTTGGTTGTCAGAGCAACCAGCTAAATGTCTTTCAGAAACCCACAAGGAGAATGTGACCCTAATATTCCCCACTATCCTCTTCCCCCCCCCCCCCCGGCTGTCGCTCAAAAACTTGGGAAGTTTGTAGAGCCATTATAGCTGATAACCATTGATAGATCTTCCCTTCCATTGATCTGGGGTTTTTTTTTCCATTCACCAAATATCCTATAGCAATGGATTTTGTAATTCAGAGGTTAATTCTTCTTCTTCTTTTTTACTTTACCTTCAGTTAACCAGATCAATTTCATGGCTTGCCTTGTTTGTGTCCCCTTTTTTTTGTTTCTGTACACTGTAAGATTTATAAGACTCTAGCAAAATCTACCTTGGTTGTTCTTCATCCTTTAAGTCTTGGTTTTGGTTTTGGTTTTGATTTACTCCAGTGTTTAATCTTAAATCATTTTAGTTACGCGCCCCTGGGTGATTTCTTTATTTTCTTTTTTCTTTTCCTTCAAAAGAAGACGGCTAAAATATTGTACTGTACTCCTCAGCTGCTTACTGTATATCTTCCAAATTTCAGGTTTTGTTCTACAGCTTCCTGGCCCAACATACAAAGGACTTCTAGTAATAAATCTGCAACTCATAAATCAACTTTACTTAGTGTTATGCAAAGGGCATGAGTAATTTATTTGTTCTTTTCATCCCCCCCTCCCCTGACAGTTTTGCAGTTGGTATCTATAGAAGACCAAAGGTATAGCTTTATGGAAAGCATGAGTCATCCATTGGTTGATCTGTCAACCAGTTATCTTTCAGTCATTCTGCAGAGCTGCCACTAGCCAAGAATGAATCATACATGGCTAAGTGCACAAACAGACAGGATCATGTTCATCTGCAGAAACTCTTTGAATCTATTTATGGTGATGGGAAAAGAGGTGGGTGTATGAAGGATGGTGGAACGGGTGCCATTTACTATGGTGAATAAACCAGTTGGGTAATGCTCACCGTTATATAAACATATCTTTCTGGGCGTTGCTCAATGTTTTTGTATCCATTGCTCTTTAATCTGTCTTAAAGTAGGCTGAGTCTCTTTGATGTTAAGGTAGCTGAACCTTTTAATTTTGTCATGCTCGTGATGATGTTGGCTGATTGAAAAAAAAGTTATGTTCCAATTCAGAAATACCTGTTGGCTGTTAGGAGTCATTTGTGTGTAAAGGTTGTGTCATTTTCCAAGCACATTAATGTGCGTGTCTATGTTGGAGCCCAAAGGCTGAGGCAGCCCATCATACATCTCACCCCAAATATCCCGAACATGCTGTGTCCATAGCTGCCATAAACTAGAACCATAAGAAGAGCTTTAGGTATGTGAAACCATGCATGGATGAGCCTTCTCCTTATGCTCTGACTGTGGGTATTTATTTCCTCTTATCAGAGACTTGATCCAGGGTGAATCTGTCTGTCTGTCTGTCTGTCGGTCTGTCTGTCTATCTGTCTAGGTCTTGGTGTATTTGGGTCTTTTCCCATGTAATATTGAGATTATCTTGGCAACTTCCGATGAGGTCACACTTGTCATCTTCAGGCTGGTGTTTTCTGCTTCGTGCCTGTGCAAGCAAATTGTGATCGAAGCTGCCATCTTTCTATAAATATTGGTGGGGGTGTTGACTTTGTTGCTGTTAGCGGGTTGGTTGGCTGTGTTGTATTATCCTGATTACTTGATGGAGTTGATGTTTTGTAACATCCTAACTTTAAGCAGGTCAGGGTGTAACAGCCGACTAATCTGCAAATATCAAAATCACCAACCTAATGTAAAAAGAGACACCCTCCAAGAACCGAGACACAGAACATGACAATGGTGTCGCCCTCCTCCCTTACCACAAAGGTACCACAGATAAAATCAGCAAAATTCTCCACAAACACAATATTCAAGACAGCCTTCGGCACTGACCAAAAAATAGCCAACAACTTAAGAAAACCCAAAGACAAGATCCAGCTAGAAAACCAAGGAGTCTATGAAATACCATGCAAAATCTGCCCAGCCACATACATTGAACAAACTAATAGAAGAATAAATGCACGCATCACAGAACACAAGAACGCAGTCAGAAAAGAAGAAAAAACCTACTTCCTCTTCTAGCACCTTAAAACAACAGGACATGAAATTGATTTTGAAAGAACTAAATTAATCTCCAAAACTGAACACTTCAAAAGAGAATAATTATGGAAGCCATCAAAATAGAGAAACACCCCAACAGCATGAACAAACATGATGATACCTCCCACCTACCAGACATCTGGAAACTAACCTTAGTCATCAAACGAGTCCAAGCCATGAAAACTGACACTGGATCCAGAACAACCCAGGATGCCACCACCAATCACCCTTACCAGAACTAAACCCAAACCCATCCCACGGACAAAATGCAACCACCACCCAGAATCCAATCCATGGCAACACCACCAACTGCTGCATCCCCATCTGAGCCCCACACAAAGCAAACAGATACACACCATGAACACAGGGACAGATCGCAAACTTGGAGCCAAACCAAAGTCCAAGATGTTACACCACAGCCGTCTGTTCAGGATATTACACCACAGAACTCAAGAGGATATAACGTAGAGGCCCAAGATATTACAATGCAGCCAACCCCCAGGAGATTGTAACACAGGACTCAGGATATCACTACACTAGAACTCAGAATGTCAGCACTCAACCCATTACCCAGGTTGTTGCAACACAAAAGACTAATGGGCACACAGCCAGCACCTCAGCCACACAGGATGTTACAAAAGAACCAACTAATCTGCAAACATCAACTCCGTCAACTAACCAGGATGTCACGACCCAGCCCAAAGTAATTAACACAGGAAAACAACCCCCGAGCAATCTCAAACAAACAAAGTCATTACCTGGTAGTTCGGTTCACTCCAGGAAAATAGAAACAGAGAGAATACATCCATAAAGGTCCATCTGAGGTTTGGCTGAGCTTCA
>JANHFP010001003.1:39887-51500 GCA_032468135.1 Calamaria suluensis | reverse complement strand
GGCCTGCAGGGCTGGGAGGGGAGGGGGGGCTCAAATCTCCCCCCAGTGTGTGTGTCTGTGTGTATAAAAGTCACGCCCTTGTGCAAACACACACACACACTTCGAAACACGCCTCCCTGCCTGGGGGAGACTTGGGGTGTGTGGGGGTGTCTCTGTGCGTGGGGATGGCCTGCACGCGTGTCTGTTGCAGCACCCGCGTCTCCCCCCTGGGTGTCAGGAGAATCTGGGTTCTTCCCTTGTTTGTTTTTAGTCCGTTTTTGTTTATTTCGTCCAGTAACAGGTAAAAGGGGTTGTTGTGGGTGGGTGTTTGTGTGAATGTGGTTTGCCTTGCATGAAAGGGCTCTATAGACCTGGGCAGGAGTGAGGTGGAAGAGGAGGGGTGTGTGTGACCTGTGTGTATGGGTATGAAGTTGGTTTATGGCTTATATAAACCCTGGATGGTTTAAATATTTGATGTCTGTGTGTTTGTGTATCTATGAAGTTGATTTAGGGACCATACAGACTTGGGTAGGAATGGTCTATCTGGGTGGGTGGGTGTGTACTTCTGTGTATCTGTGAACGAAGTAGCTTCATGGACTGGAAGGCTTGATGTGTGTGTGTGAATCTCCGTTTGTGTGTGTGTCTATGGGGTTGCTTTATGTGTCATGTAGACCTGGATAGGAGTGATGTATGGGCCTACCTGTGTGGGTGGGTGTGTACTTGTGTGTATCTGTGAACAAAATAGCTTCATGGACTGGAAGGTTTGGTGGGTGTGGGTGTACATCAGTATGAAGTTGATTGGTGTATTATACAGAGCTTGGTAGGTGTGGTGTAGGGTGTGCATATGTGTGTATGTGTGCCTGCGTCTATGTGTATAGACCTGGGAAGGTTTAAAGGTTTGATGCGGTGTGCGTGTATGTGAGTCTCTCTTTGTGTGCATCTTTGGAGTTGCTTTATGGGCCATATAGACTTGGATAGGAGCAATATAGGGTGTGGGTGGGTGGGTGCGTATTTCTGTGTATCAGTGTACAAAGTGGCTTCGTTGTATAGACCAGGGTAAGTGTAAGGTTTGATTTTGTGTGTATATGTGTGTTTACATCAGTATGAAGTTGATTTATGGACTATATAGAGCTGTGTAGTTGTGATGTAGGGTGTGCATGAGTGTACCTGTACGTATGTACCAGTATATACAGTAAAGCTAGTTTATGGATTATATAGACTTGGGAAGATTTAAAGTTTGATGTGGGGGTTGCATAGGTGTGTACATGTATGAAGTTGCCTTATGGATTATACAGACCAGATAAGGTTTGACGTACGTCTGTATACATCTATGAAGTTTGCTTATGGACTATATAGTCCTGCGTAGGTGTGACATGTGGTCAGGGACTCTGAAACTGGTGGTTGTTTTAATGGCTGGGTGGATTGAACACACCTAGTGAAGCCACCCATGGAGGTTAAGAGTCACTGTTCTGAGGCCTACTTGCATTTGTCTCGGCGTTGTGAACAGAGGCTGGCAGCCTCCACCCTAAAAAGGGGAGGTTGAGATCTGCTAACGATTTTAACCCGGCTCCTTTCCCAAGGAACATGGGCCTGGGCACACCATCCCTTCCTCTCCTCCATCCCAGCAAGTTGGGTTAGGCTAAAAGCCTGCCTGGCCAAGAGAAGCCAACCCTTCCAAGATGGACATCAAGGGTTGAAATCTTGAGGGTCTAACAACTGTTTTCTAAATGCCATGAAGGAGGGGACTTTAATGTCTGGCTAACACATTTCTAAGAGGTCTCTTAGGTTGGTGCTGGAACTTGGAACATGGAACTTCTTGAGATCTTCAGTGGGTCTTAAGTGCCCCATAAAAGACAGCCTTTGAAAGTTGCTTTCTTGCTATTCTGAGCAAGCAAAATCTATAATTTACCCTTCTGATCGGCTGAACAGATTCTGTTATATGAAACCGGATAGCCTCCTAGCGTGATTTTGACTCTTAGCGTTGTAATGAGAGTTGATGCTGAGGTTCATAGTCCTTCTTTGGCTGGATCCGTCCATACAGGTAGTCCTCGATTTAAGACCTCAGCCGAGCCCAACATTTCTGTTGCTAAGCAAGACATTTCTTAGCTGAGGTTTGCCCCATTTTACGACCTTTCCTGACACGTTTATCACTGCAGTTGTTAAGCGGGTCACCTGGTTGTTAATTGGCTTCTCCACTGACTTTGCTGGCCAGGAGGTCACAAAAGGGGATCTCATGACACCCCCCTCCCCCGGGACACTGCAACAGTCATAAATATGAGTCAGTTTGCCCAACCTACGAATTTTGATCACATGATCATGGAGGATGTGGCAACGGCTGTTAGTGTGAAAAAAGGTCATAAGTCGCTTTTCTCAGTGCCATTGCATAATTTAGAACGGTCACTAAAGGAACTGCTGTAAGTCAAGGACTACCTATATGTGGTTGTTTCTTAATTGTTGAGACAGATGGTCCTTGATTTAGGACTTGTCAGTGAGCGGACATTTGAAGTTCCAAGGCACCTACTTGTGCTCTCCCCAAAATAAGACGCTGTCTTATATATTTTTATGAACCCTGAAATAACCACTTGGTCTTTATTGCCATGCGCTCAAAAGCCTGATTGGGCTTATTATCAGGAGATGCCTTATTTTGGGGAAAACAGTGTCTGTCTGTCTGTCTGTCTACCGTGTTTCTCTGAAAATAAGACCCTGCCTTATATTTTTTGAACCCTGAAATAACCACTTGGCCTCATTGCCATGTGCTCAAAAGCACGATTGGGCTTATTATCAGGGGATGCCTTATTTTGGGGGAAACAGGGTATCTACCTACCTACCTACCTATTTATCTATTTCTACCTACCTACCAACCTACCTATCTACTGTGTTTCTCCGAAAATAAGACCCTGCCTTATATTTTTTTGAACCCTGAAATAACCACTTGGCCTCATTGCCATGCGCTCAAAAGCCCAATTGGGCTTATTATCAGGGGATGCCTTATTTTGGGGAAAACAGGGCAAGGACCTGGATTTGACGTTTTGACAGACAGACAGACACATAAACCAGATTTTGTGTGCTTGGCCAGGCTGCATTTACGCTTCATCTGCAGTCGGTCGCAGGGGTGAAAAAATGGTCCCAACTCGCTTTTTTCCAATGCTGTTGCAACTTCGAACCATTGCTAAATGAACGATTGTAGCTTGAGGACTCCCTTTTAATCTCTTATCCCCCTTGCTTCCTTCCCACAAAACCAAGCAACCTTTAACAAGCCATGGGTGACTTTCCTCCCCCCCCCCCTAGTGCCTTTTATTTTGGATTTTGTTTCTTTCTGCTGGTATCAGCAGTGCCTCCCAAGGCTGTATACCTGAAAAAAAGATTTATAGGCCAAACAAAAATTACAAATTCCAACAAGCAAAAAATAATAATAATTGAAATGTAATAGGGACAATAGGCACATTAGAGCACTTATGCACGTAGGGACCTCTTAAATATGGAGTGAGGTTCAGAAGTTGAGTTAGAATTAAAATGGAGAGATTTAAGGGCTGATACAACTGAATTGAGTAACATATTCCAGACTTTGACAATTTTGTTACAAAAATTGATTTTTTTTACAACCGAGTTTAGCATTCCCTCCATCTCATTGTCCAGGCAGTCAATATAAAACATTGAAGAATCCCAAAGCCAAGATCATGTTCCAATTTCTTAATGTTTGCTGTCCCTGCATTTCCTGAAAATGGAAAATGAGCATATCAGGGAACAAGTCGAATAAGTTGAAATGAAGGCAAAATTGCACCTTTGTTTGTGTCGTTGTTTCTTGATTGAATTAGCTCTGAGAAAATTTAGATGAGAATGTACTCCACAGTTTCCTCTTCCCTTTCAGGGGCAACTTGATAGCAATTTTGGAAGGTTTTGGAATCTGCACCAAAGGATTTCAAATGCAATCATTGGCCACAAAGCATCAGCATCTAGACATTATAGTCAATTTATTTCTGATATACAGCTTCCTGTAAAATACTTTGAAGGTTTTAATTGCACTTAAAAGCTATAATTTTAATTGAACTTAAAAGCAATAATAAAACATTGAAACAAACCCCCCCCCCTGCAAATCTGGAAGATAAATCAGAACAGTACTGTACTAGCAACCCTACCATATCCTTCATGCATTCAACCTACAAACCTTTAAATATTTGAAACCATTGCATGGCTGACAAATATATCCAAACTGAAGGGCAGTGACTACTGCCAGTTTCTTTGACATTTAGATACTCATTTGTTGTTCTGGAAATAAAATATAATCTATGTCTGCAGAAGGTGCATGAAGGTCATGGCTTTATCAGATCCTGGTTCAGAGGAGTTGGAACCAGGACCATCCAATGGGGAAGACAAGGTCCTTTCTAAATGAATGGAGACAGGGGTGAAATGCTACTGGTTCAGACCAGTTTGGTAGAACCGGTAGCAGAGATTGGGGCTGGTTCGCAGAACCGGTAGTGATCCCTGGCTGGACATGCCCCCAAACTGATCCATGGCTCTACCATGCTTGCCTATCTTCTGTGCTGCCTTCCCGGTGTCCCCATGGCCAGCTTGTGAAGGCAGGCAAGCAGAGGACAATGAAGAAGGCAGGCAAGCATGGCAGGGTTGTGGGAAAGGGAGATAGCAACCTAATTCCTTCCCTGCAGCTCTGCCATACTTGCCTGCCTTCCATGCTGGCTTTTTTTGCAGCATTCCCCTCCCCTCTTTGGATCACCCTGCAGGGGAGGTCTGACTTTTCAGAAACCAGGTGGGCAGTTTGTATGGAGGACTAGTGGTGGGGATGCACAGTCCTCCAGGCTGGAGAGTGGGGCAAGAGAATGCTCTGAAATTAGCTTGGGCAGAATGACGTGACTGAGTGACGTGCATGACATCAACTTGGCCATGCCCAGCAACCCACACTCAAGCCATGCCCATAGAACCAGTGGCAACAATTTTTAGATTTTAACGCTGAGTGGAGAGTCCAGGTCTGAGGATGAGGCAGTCCCAGGGGCATCTGGCAGTGGGGGGTGGGAAACTGACCAGATGGAGAGCTGGCTGCAGGAGCAGACGAAGAAACCCAGCAGAGATAATAGCTCCAGACCACCTCTGATGAGGAACAGCTCCTTCCCTTACCCAAAGCAAAGGGTAAGGAGAGCAGAGTAGAGAGAGGCACACAGGAGGTCAGTGAGGCTGCTTACGCCCCCCCCCCCCGGGACAACTGGGGAAGGGAGATTTAACTAGACGCTGGGGAAAGATGTGGTGGTTGGGAACACCTGCTTCTTTTGATGTGCATCTTCACGGCTTTCCTGAATCCTCTTTCTTGAACTTTGGATGGTGTCTTTGGACTCTGAACCTTAGACTCTTGTGGAGCTTGGACTTGGCTCTCAGAGTTCATATTCTTGGACTGTACTTTGGTTGTTGGAACTCTGGATCTGTGGATATTGTTACTTTCCTCTTGCCTTGTGGGTCAGCTAGTATTTAGTTAGTGCAGGGGTCAGCAAACTGCAGCTCAGGAGCCTCATGTGGCTCTTTCACCCCTCTGCTGTGGCTCCCTGTCACTCAAAATATGTGACACAACCGCCAATGTGCGACACCCGCCAGCACAAAATGTATTGAGCTTTTCAACCTCCTGTAGGCCAACTATGGATAAATCCAAGGAAAGAAAAGTTTCAGAAGAAAACATAATATTTGACTCAACTACATATGCTAGTTTTGTGACCGCTCAGGAAATAGTCTGGCATGGGGAGGGTTTTTGTGGTTCCCGGTGTTTTCTTTTCTGTGGGAAACGGGTCCAAATGGCTCTTTGAGTGTTTAAGTTTGATGATCCTTGAGTTAGTGTATCCAGACCGAGGGAAAACTGGGACCTGGGGCAGAGTGCCATTGGTGGGTCATTTGCCACTGTGATAAGGGAGAAATAAACATACTCTCTTTAACCTCTGCCTTGCCAGCTTGACTTGGTTCCCAACAAAAGTATTGAAGATACCTTGCGGTTGTCTTTGCTGCAGTTCCTCCTTTGTTTCCTGACTCACCACTGTTCCCTGGGCCTCTGCTGCTCACTTCGGCCAGGATTAAGTCTGTCAGGAAGGCTTCGTGGCAACTATGGCATGTAAAGACTCTGGGAAGGCCCCTGCAGAACAAGCAGCAGCAATTCGTCGAACCAGAATTACTTTGACAAGTTGCAATGCGAAGTCTCTTGAAAACATTTGTGCAGTTCTCATCTGAGGTGCTAAAGAAAAAAAACTAAAATTGAAAGGGCCTGTCTGCATGCCTACTGAGACTCACTACAATCACTACAGGAAAAACACCATGTGGTGAAGGTTCCAAAACCTGGGATCACTTCCAAATGCGTATATATAAGCATCTCATTGATTTACACAGAGATTGTCAAACAGATAACTTCTTTCAGCATTGAGCCTGGGGTGTAAGTTGAAGTTACTACTGCTGATGCTTCAATTATTGTTACATGTATCAATAAAAGCTGTTAAGTTTTTATCAAAAAAAAACACCAAAAAACAAACAAACAGGGGGGGAAAAGTATTGAAGAAAATTGCTGTCTGTTTCGGTCGCAAAGTAGAAAAGTGAAGGCAAGATGGGAGGGACATGGCCCTCCCACTTCTATTGCAGACCAATAGGAAGCACATAAAAAGGAGGGGACGTTGACTGAAATAATAATAATAATAATTTAATAATTTATTAGATTTATATACCGCCCCTCTCCCTGCGGACTCGGGGCGGTGTACAGCCAGACAAAGTTTTAAAATAGCATATATACAATATTCTTAAAAAACAATTAAATTACTATTAACCTGGCAATTAAAACTACAACTATTTAAAATTATTAAAATTACTATCAAAATATTAAAATATCCCCAACCCCTACTTATTACCCCAGACCAGCTGATGTCTGCAGGAGTAGCCCCTGAAACTTTCCCGACCCAGGGTTTTTAGAGGGGGCTTGAGATGCCTCCTTCCTAGGGCTAAGAGAAAGAGAGTGGTCTAAAATAATCCAGTTGGCTTTGTGTCCAAGGTGGGATTAGAAGACATAGCATGCTGATTGCTAACCTGATGCCTTAACCACCACACCAAATGCTCTTATCGGGGGTGTCCAAACTTGGCAACTTTAAGACTTGTGGACTTCAACTCCTAGAATCCCTCTGCCAGCTATGCTGGTCCACACGTCTTAAAGTTGCCAAGTTTGGATGCCCCTGATCTAGACTCTGTTTGTAGACGTCAAATGCAGAAGTCAGTGTCACAAGTCATTCCAATGGTATATGGCTTCTACTGCCCAGACGTTCCTCCTCCTTCCTTGACTGATCTGCTGCTTCCCTCTGGGTAAAGAAGGATAAGTCTACTCCTTCTTCCACATGGCAACCCTTTGGATATTTGAAAACCCATATCCACATCAGTCACTTCTTCTTTTGTGATAGACATGCCCAGATCCATTAATTGTTCCACACAAGGCCTCGTTTCAAGGTTCCTAATTTCCTTAGTAGTCCTTCTCTGACAGTTCATAGAAGTAATGCCAAAAGACATCCATAGAATTGCTGCAGATTTGCACAATTTATTTTATTTAATAGTAGCTTTGGATAGTGAGATGGGAGACAAGAAGAGCTTCCTACCTTGTCATAAGATTTGTCATAAGACCCCCTTATGAATCATAACTCAGAGCTCTACAGCAATAGTATAAAAAATAATGAAAAAGTAAAAGAAAAAGAAAAAAGGAAAAGAAGATGATGTATAAAAGAACTGACAATTGACTTCTATTTATTTTCCAAAGTAATATAATACTGATTTGTCAATTGAGCAATTTAAAAAGTCTTACATTGGAATCAGTGGTGAAATCCACATTTTTTTACTACTGGTTCTGTATGCATGGCTTGGTGGGCATGGTGTGGCTTGGTGGGTGTGGCAGGGGAAGGATACTGCAAAATCCTCTTTCCCTTCCACTTCTGGTGGAAGGATATTGTAAAATCTCCATTTCCACCAGTGGTGGACTGCTCCCAGTTTGCGCGATCTGGTAGCGATGATCAGATGAGGCCAGGGAACGGGTTCTCTAGAGCCGTGAGCTGGGCCCTCCTGCCTGCCCTGGTGCTATTTATACCTTTTATTTGCCATTTTAGGCCCAGTTGAATAGGTGCAGCATAGCTGATTGATGCACCTCACCTGTCCAAAAAGGTAGTGGGCTTGTGCGGAGTACAGGTTTGCCATGCGTGCTGATGTGCATGCTCGAATGTGCACGCTTAGAACACATGTTCGGCATGTGCACAAGTGAAGCAGGCATGCACGTGCAAAGTCTATTTGCGAAGAAAACCGGTAGTAATACAGTTGAAACCGACCCGATTTCCACCCCACTTTGGGGCCAGTCAGAGGTGATATTTGGTGGTTGTCCAAACTACTCAATTTTTCTGCTACAGGTTCTCCAGAACTTGTCAGAACCTGCTGGATTTCACCCCTGGTTGGAATCAGACATATCTTGTCCAAAAGATCAAATAATTAACACACACACACCTTCTTACTGGATAGGAATTTGACCCTCACTTTGAATAAAAGAACCCTAATGCAATGATAGTGGATATGATTATTATTGGTTCATCTCAGTCAGCCAGATGTCTGGACTGGATTTGGCATTTTTAGCCACCTGTCGAGTCCTGCACAAGGACTGAAGATGTGGATGTTTGCTGGTGTTAGAGGTATCGTCTGCAGGATCTAAGCTGTTGTGAGCAAAGATGCCTTTCGTAATTGACTGATGGTGAATATATCAATGTCAAAGGCATTCAAGTGGTGCTCCAGTTGTTTTGGGATTGCACCTCGGACGCCTATTACTACTTTGCTTTCTTTTGCCACAGTCATTCTGTTTCTAGTTGCAGGTCTTAGTGTTTTGTGATCGTCTCCACTTTTTTTCTGTTTTATTCTGCTGTCTCCAGGTACTGCCACGTCCACTATCCGGACAATTTTGTCTTTCTTATCGCCAGTTATTAAGTCTGAGGTATTACACGGCAGGTGCTTGTCTGTTTGAATTCTAAAGTCCCAGAGCCCTTTAGCTTCTTTATTTTCTATGGCTTTCCTCTGTTTTGTGGTCCCAGCAGTTCTTGCTTGCAGGCAAATGGCATTTTCTTGCAGATCTTATTATTTTCGCGCTCCCACATAAAAGGCACGGAAGGGTAATGTTGATGGCGAGATGCTGCTGTCCTAGGATTTCAGCATATTGGTTATTCAGCTGAAAGACCCTCACCTGCATCACAACTATGAGCATAAGGCACAATATTAATCTCACAATGCCTCCTCATTTTTACGGCGAGGGATTTCCTCCTATCTCGCCCCCAACCAGTTCTTTAGATTCCTTGAGCAATAGCTTGACAAGAGGAAGAAGACAAGTTCTAGATTTGCACATTCATGTTTGCAGGGTTTTTTTTCCTTCTTCTTCTCCTTTATGGATGTTTCCTTCAGAGACATATATACAATATATTTCATGGATCAAAGAGAAATTGCTAGTATTTTAACGTTTTAATAAAACACAATCCCCCTAGCTGTCAACCAGTGTAATGTGCAATGTGATATAGTAGTGCCTTGGGAAATATGTACTAAGATGTTTGCCAGTAATGAAACAAAATAGCTGTTTTATATTAGTCCTTTTTTCCCCCTTTTACAAGTGCAAAAGCTACAGTATGGAATCCGATTTTACCAAATATCAAACTATGCAGAAAGTTACAGACATTCTAAGAGGGACAACAGGAAATGGGTCAGTAGACCGATGCCTATTCTATATCAATGTCAGCATTTAGATATATAGACATGTATCTCAGAAACCACTAAAATTCTGCAAATAAAACGAGTCATATATTAATGAAGCTAAAATTAATGAAATAAATTGTTAGTTGAAATTAACGTTTTGACCAATTCATAGCATGTTGCAAATTACTGCTGCCCACCCATTCAATCTTTAGATGATTCTGAATCAACTCACATCCCCTCCCCTTTGTCCTCACAATCCACAAATCAGGAATATGGTCAACATATCTAGATATGATTCTGGAGCTCAAAGGGGTTTCAAGCAATCTGTGGAGAGCTGGGTGCTAACAATATTAGCTAATGAGCATTGGTTATTTGATTCAAACTTACAATTGTTGAATTTCTCTTTTGTTCTCACAACCCCAGATATTTCAAATAGGATGAAGGCAAGGAGGGAGGGAGGAGAAGGAAGGAAGGAAGGAAGGAAAGGAAGGAAAGAAGGAAGGAAGGGAGTTTCTAGACCCCTGTCCCATAAATAGGGCCTACATTTATCCACACACAGTTATGTGTGTTTATCTGGTGTTTGACAAAGGAATGTGCTTGCACAGGACAGCTGCAATAAATGATTTTTAAAAAATCTATTAGCAAATGCATATGTACAAAAATGATGGCACTTTCTTCTCTCTATACCAACATATCCGCACTGCAGTTGTGTGTGTGTGTGTAATTCCCTGCTATAGCAGAGCTGCCTTCCAGTCTTTTCCCCATGCTGAATCAATGAAAACAGCAGTGACAGATAAGAAGGGTAATAAGCAGTCTTCCCAGGGAGAAAAGAAACATCCACAGGCAGAAGTTTGGGTTTCACCCATCAGTAAAGCAAGAAATACGGGTGGGTAGAAGGGGAATTCATTTGGAAAGGGGCAAAGAACCAGAATGTGTAGAGGTTTGAGATAATTGATGGGATCTTTTGGTCAGGGTTCTGTAATCAACAAATGATGGCTATGAAGGGAGGCTCCTACCTTATAGCAATGTATAGTAAGCTCCAGTATTCAATTCTCCATGCAAGGCAGCATTTGGAAGAACGAATCCATACCACAAGCAGGGCCAAAAAGAAAGATCATGTCTATCCATCACTTATTCATTATTATAACATTCTACCCCTCAATTTCCTTTACCTGCCAGTATCACAACGCCCTATTTACATTACGGGATTCGTATGAAAAAGAAGTAGGAAGAACTTAACAACTAAGACAGAAACAACAGGTCCATGTTCAACCAACCCACTTCCTAGAGTTATTGGGAAAAAATGAAGGAGGGAGAACTACGTATGGTGCCTTGATACTCTAAGCTACAACCAGATTGTAAATTTAACAGATAAAAAGCTGCTGGGGGGACTTTAAAGAGCCCATACATTGTTTGCCCTTTATTTCTTTCATTTGCTATTCTTTAAAGAAAAATGTAAATAGAGACAAAAACACAAAATAATCTTCATTATTTCATGTTCACAGTTTTACCATGTAGGCTTAAAAGAAAAATCCCTTCCAGTGAGATGTATTACAGAACTAGGGTGCCACAAATCAATAACCTGTAACGAATGCATACATGTTTCACATGGGTGGGTTTTAAAATAAGTATATGTAACCATACCCAGGTAAAATGTGATGCAAATATATAGACACTCAACATATTGTTATGCCCAAGATGCAACTCCCGCACAGAATTGTAATCTCTGGTGTTGACTCCAGCTATGGATTTATGGTTATTCATATGAGCTCTGGATTAATTTGTCATTATGCACAGGTGTTATGTTTTATATACATACACACACAATATATGATAGATAGATAGATAGATAGATAGATAGATAGATAGATAGATAGATAGATAGATAGATAGATAGATAGATAG